>JAQIXP010005772.1:0-10141 GCA_034700285.1 Proteroiulus fuscus
TTTCAATTATTATTTCTAATAATATTACTAATACTATTTCTATTACTATCACTATTTCTATTACTATTACTATCACTATTATTATTTCTACCACTATTTCAATTATTATTTCTACCACTGTTTCAATTATTATTTCTAGTATTTTTATCACTATTTCTATTACTATTTCTATTGCTATTATTAGTTTTAATTCTTTTTTCATAATTTGTAGAAAAATACCAATTCATAAATTAGTTTAAAAAAATTTAAAAAGGTTGTCATATATTGACAAATAACAATTATTTCCCAAAAATCACATTCTGAAACTGAATATAATCCATTCAACACATGTCATCAGATTCACCAAACTGAAATTAATCTGATTTTAATTAAAACTGAATAATGGATTTTCGTCTTGCCTCTTTCTATGTCTACAATAGGAATTGGCACTAACACATTGTTCTTTGGTTCTGTTGTTGTACCAGCATGTGTTTCACCTTGTCCACTTTTTCACAAACTGTTTCAATAAAAAGGGCCTTAGTTTTATTTTCCCCTAACATTTTCACTGTGGTAATAAGTGCTTCAGATTAACTTATACCAGCTTTTTGGTTTAGTGATTGTCGGGGCAGAAGTATCAATGTGACTTGTATGAATTTTTCATGAACACACACACTCCTATCTGTTCCACCCTCCTATTGTCATGCCCTGAAAATCCTATTACAATGAAGAATAGTCCAGATAGCAATGTCAATCTAAATGTTAGGCCTATTTTTTTTACCCTATATTTTTCTTCCCACCCCCTTTTGCAGTTGGTGTTGTCATATCACTGGTCCCATTTTGCATTGGCATCTGGGGGTCCGAGAAAATAGCAGAGATAGGGCTCGGGGAAAAGTGAATTAAAAATAGGACCTAGAGAAATATATGGTTTTTTACTCCTTCATAAAATGTGAAATCAGTCAGCTAAGATAGCCAGCCGCCGCCTTGTTTATGGATTTAAATAAATTATGTTTTATGACCAGGGCATGTGTTTCAGCTGTTACTCTGTCTGACACTTTTTTTCCCTTCCTGAATCCTAGATCTTCAAACTGTCTGTCACATAGACGTTTTCACGTTGTTTTTCTTTGCTAAATGTCACATAATGGATTGCTTACTTTGGATTTGAGTCAAACTCATTGATTCTGCCTTGAAAATGTGGCGCCCTCTATAGACTTGCACTTCTACTATAATTGAATTATTTAATGGAGCATTCTCAACGCAAAAGTTTTGTTACAAAACGGAATTCAATTCATATGTAATGTTTATTATTTTTTGGGGAAAAATGTCCTGTAATATTCATATATTTTTGGAAAAAAATCTATAATACTATATTTTTTTGGGGGGGGGGGGGGGGGGAACAAAAAAAAAAATTTGGGGAAAAAAATTCCATTAATATAATTTGGGGAAAAAAAGTCCTGTAATATTCATATATTTTTGAAAAATGATCCTATAGTATTCCAATATTTTAGGTGGGGGGAAGTGGAATCCTATATTTTTTGGGGAAAATCCTATAATATTCCTATCTTTTTGAGAAAAAAATTCCTATAAGGTTCCTATATTTTTAGGAAAAGAAGAAATATATATTTTTTTTGTAAAAATGCTATAATCCAATATTTTTAGGGAAAGAATCTTATAATATTCTTATATTTTGGGGAAAGAAAACCCTGTAGTATTTATTTATTTTTAGAGAGAAAAATCCTTTAATATTCCTATATTTGGAGGGGGGGGAAAATCCTGTAATATTCATGTTTTTTTTTTAATAAAGGTGCTTATAATATTCCTATATTTTTTGGGGGAAATTCTATAATATTCCTATATTTTTGAGGAAAAATTCCTAATAATTCGTATATTTTTGAGGTAATAGCCTAATTCCCATAACGTTCCTATATTTTTGGGAAAAGAAGATTTTGAAGAAAGAAATTCTTTATTCCTGTATTTTTGGGAACAAAATCCTGCAATATTCCTATATTTTTTTTAAAAATCTTATAATATTCCTATATTTTTAGAAAAAAATCTTATAGTATTCCTATATTTTTAAAGAGAAAAATCCTATAATATTCCTATATTTTTGAGGAAAAATTTCTAATAATTCCTATATTTTTGAGGTAATAATTCCCATAACGTTCCTATATTTTGGGAAAAGAAGATTTTGAAGAAAGAAATCCTTTATTCCTGTATTTTTGGGAACAAAATCCTGCAATATTCCTATATTTTTAGAAAAAAATCTTATAATAGGCCTATTCCTATATTTTTAGAAAAAAATCGTATAATATTCCTATATTTTTGGGAAAGAAATCCTGTAATATTCATATATTTTTGGAGGAAAAAGTCCTATAATTATCCTGTATTTTTAGGGGGGAAATTCTTTATTATTAATAAATTTTTAGAAAAGTGTCCCATGCTTCTACAATAGGACGATGAACATTTTTAGTATGAGGTATGGAAGTATCATTTCCACAAAAAAAAATCAGCTTATTCCTGGATTTTATTTTAATAGCTGAGCATAGCTTCAGAGGGCGCTTCATTTTGAAGAAACAAACTATGAGATAATGGACTTCATGTAGTTAGGCAATCACTGATTGCTCATGTGCTATGCCGGAATGCATCCTCGTATTTTGCTATATCCATAATCCAAATGATTCCCATGGGATAAGTGAACTGTTTTTCTTAACTCTGATTAACGTTATTTCGGTTTTTGAAGCCTATATTGAGTTGCATTCAATATTATTAGCCATTTAAGTCACGATTTGTGCCTTTTTGATGGTTCCACTAGCTATATCTTTACGTATCCACTCATATATCAGCCTATGAATAAATTGTGATTTTTCCTCTTGTACTTTCCATTTTTGCACCAATCTCAGTTGTCGTCAGAAACCCTTACTTTTTTTTCTCCAAAGAATATATATTTGTGTAGTAATTCAAAAGAGAGGATCATGGGATTAACATGTCAGGTAGATTCCGGGAGACACATGCACCATATAATCTACGACATATAGCAAAACTTACGCATGATTCAACAAACACCCACCAGGAGGAGAGTCTTAGGGAGCACTGATATTGGGGAAACTGGGAATAGGGATTTTGAACTGGTCACGTGATAATAAATCATTGGATTGCCAACTCCAACTTTGATTTTTTAACATTTTTTTTTCTGAAATTTTTGTAAGGTTAAGTTTAATTTTTTAAAAGTACATGGTTTGCAACATTTAGGGACAGTCCCTATTAAAATAACTAAAATACGGATAATCGTGTGATTTTGAATACTTGATTTGGTATATGAAACTTTAGTTTTTGGGTTTACATGCACTTTTTAATGCAAATTTTGAGCCCAGTTTTTGTTGGCAAATGTGAGGTCAGTCTATTAACTCTATTGATGAACTCAATTTAATTTTACTAGTATTTTCTCACGATACAACCGAAAGCTTTCGAAAAACTTTAATGCAGAAATTCTGCAGAATGTATTTTCTGCATCAAATTGTACGTGTTTTGCAGAAAACTAATCGTTTTAACTCTATTTACTATTTATAACTTTAATTCTATTTCTGCAGAAGGTAAATGTAAAATTTTTTGTTAAAATTTTGCAGAATGTATATGTTCTGCAGAAAATTGTAAGTGTTATGCAGAAAACTAAGCGCCATCAGACTCATCATGAGTTCATGTTTCTAGAAAAATTTTTATGCAGCCTACATTTCTGCAGAAGGAATATGTTAATTTTTCTTTGGAAATTCTGCAGAAATATAGAAAAGTATTTCCTGCATCAACTTGTACGTGTTTTGCAGAAATCTAAGCTTCATCATGAGTGTTTCTAAAAAAAAATGTTTGCAACTTCTATTTCTGCAGACAGTAAACGTAAATTTTTTGCAGAAATTCTGCAGAATGTATTTGTTCTACAGAAATCTAAGCGTCTTAACGAGTTCATTTTTCTAGAAAAAAATTAATACAGCTTGCATTTCTGCAGAAGGTGATTTTAAAGTTTTTTGCAGAAATTCGTCACCTTAAATCCTGAACTGCTTTTTTTTCTGCAGAAACGAAACTATTTTTTTCTTCCTTTACCCCATTCAATGAAGTAACTTTCTTTTATAGTTTTAGATTTGTAATATTTTTGCAAGTATTTCTTCTGTAAATAGCTAATTTTGCATAATTTTTTCTTTTCATGTTTTCCTCCCACTTGTTTCCTGAACTTTTCTGCTGGAATCTTGGATTTTCGTGTACTTCATGTTCATGCCATTGGATTCGTGCACAACATATAGGGAGTAAGTACACATTTTCCTATTATTTCCATTTTTAATTTAACTT
This sequence comes from Proteroiulus fuscus, assembly GCA_034700285.1. NCBI lineage: Eukaryota > Metazoa > Arthropoda > Diplopoda > Julida > Blaniulidae > Proteroiulus > Proteroiulus fuscus. The sequence continues at coordinate 4,312 of JAQIXP010005772.1, forward strand.
TGCAGCTTTCCGACACATTGCTAATACACGTCATAATTTACTGAATATAAAACGACTTCAATAGAGAGTCTTGCCTGTCATTTCACATTCTCCTAGCAGTTTATAATAACTTTGTATTTGAAGTTTTAGCTACGAGGATTTAGGCAAAGTGCATATAAATTGCTCCCAAAAGCAGCCTTCCCAATGACTGAGGGGGTTTTATGCAATTTTTGCAATATCTCTCTGTCATAAATTAGATCCATGCTGTAGTTTACACACACAAGGAGTTTAGCATCTTGTAAGTTTTGCGAGGATTTAAAAGTCAGTGTAAAATATTCGGGTAGATTTTTTTAATGGCTCGCAGGTTTGGTTCCATTTTATCATTTTAGCACACCAATCCCTTCATATATTTTCATGCATAGATAATCGTGGGGTTTAAGCCCACCCCATGCTTTTTACGCAATGAGCTGTACCAGAGTTTCGCAACGGTGGCTCGGTCAGCCATGCGAGGCCCGGGTTTTGTCGTTGTTTAGGCTTAGGATGGGATCTATTTTTGCAAATAGGAAAAAGGTTTTCTGATGAAATGATACTAGGCCTGAAATATATTATTATATATATAAAATGGGAAGAAACGATGTAGCATTTACTTGGTCTGAACATACTCGCAAATCAGACAAGTGTTTTTGTGTATCTATATAGCGCCGTAGTGTAGTTCACTCATGCAAATCTCTCTCTCTTGTAAAGCCTCAAATGAAAAGTGATGGCCGCACAAAACAATGTTTATTTCGAATTGGAATGGTATATATATGGACCAATATTCAAATGTGATACTCAACATTGTGTTTTTTTGAATTTTTTTTTACTGTTTTTTCCAATATAAGGTCTAAAAAGTTGCCATGGAAATTGTTCTCTCTAAATTCACTTTCAATTTTCTTTTAGACCTTAAAACTAATCTGGTGATATATATCATGATTTGACCTACAATCCTACATCATTGGCTTTTTTGTGTTTGAGGAATTTTTCGAGTAGGCCTAGGCTATAAGTAGCTATGAGTTTCGCATGCATTTTCTATCCAAAAACAACTCACAAAAGAGGAAAATAAGAGTTTTGAAATTTGCAAAATTAGGGTTTATTTTTGTACATTTATGGCCAGTTTTTTCATTCAAAGGGAAGTTTTTAGACAATTTGCTGAAGCAAATAATACAAGCTTCAATCTGGAAGTCTAGGATTGCAAAAAAATAGACAACTAAAATTAAGAAATTGATATAGGCCTATTATTTAAGAAAAACTTGATTTGGTAGAAAATGCTTTTCACAGGTAGCTGCCATTTTTTTTTACAAATGAGTGGCGCCATCTACTGACTAAGTTGAATACTACCATTCAGTTTTGTCAGCCATCTTAGGAATTCAACACACATAACTATTCCACAGAGAACAAGTGAAGCAGTCATACATGAACACTTTCAATGGCTCATTTATAAAAAGTGACTAGTAGATGGCGCTAGTCATTTTTAATAATGCAGTAAAATGGCGCTATCCATGTATTTTAGAAAAGTCACGATTTCTTAATTATGGTAAGTCTGATGATAATATTAGTTTACAAGCCCTTCTCAACTGTAAAATAGATGTCAAATTTTAGACAGATTTTTTTTGGATGGCCCTCACCCATGCATTTTGAGTGAACAGGCCCCTTCCAATTTCAGCAGCAATATGTGTACGGTAATTCACTGACGTTGCATAAAACTAACAGCTTTTTCATGCCCGGTTGCTTTTATAGTATTTCCTGTCACTGTCTTATCAAATGTAACAAATCCTTATGCATCATGTGACAGAAAACACTTCATCTTGAGCGGCACCATTAATGCCACCGGACAATTTCAACCACAAAATATTAAGCCATTTAGGACTGCTCAAGAAAAGTTTTAAAAGCACATGGTTTTTTACATGCGGAAATTGTTTTTAAAATGTATATAATTTTGAATTAGTTAAATACAAATTATATACAAATATTCAATTTTTTTAGTTACAAATTGAACGTAAGAGTTTAAAATGTATTTTGTATGAGGGCGCCATCTGGGTTGTTGATCGTGTATTAACATGATGATTTTGTAGAAATTGGCTCATTCTTGTGCCCTGGTAAGGTAAGGGGTGAGTGGCCCCTGACTTTTAAACGCATGGTAGTTGATCAAGCCACTGAATCCTTTGGAAATGCATTTGTAAATGTATTTGTCAAGGTAAAATGTAATGTATTTCTTCAAACAGATTAGATTGCATTTGCAAGTACATGTACTTCTTTAGAATGCATTGTAAAATGTATTTTCAAAGTTATTTATTACGTGTATTGTTAAAAGAAGTTAGGCATTACAAAATGCATTTAGGAAGAGATTTTAAAATATATATTTGATGTACTTAAGAATTATTGCAAACATAAGTTAGAATGCATGCATTGTAAAATGTATTTTCAAGCACTACATATATTGTTAAAACAAGGCATTACAAAATGCATTTAGGAAGGCATTTTAAAACATATATTTAATGCACTTAAGAATTATAAATATAAGTTAGAATGCATTGTAAAATGTATTATCAAACACATTACATAATATTGTTAAAAGCAGGCATTACAAAATGCCTTCCTAAATGCATTTTAAAACATATATTTAATGAACTTAAGAATTACAAATATAAATTAGAATGCATAGTAAAATGTATTTTCAAACACATTAACATATATTGTTAAAAGAAGGCATTACAAAATGCATTTAGGAAGGGTTTTTAAAATATATTACTGATGCACATAAGAATTACAAATTAAAGGTATTTTAAAATGTATTTTTGAGTAGGCCTAGGCCTACATTAGAAAATAATTTTTAGATATCTATAAAAAGGAAATGAAAATACATTTATAGGCAATATTCTCGAATGCATTTTGCAATGTATTTGCAATGCATTATGCAAAATATATTGGTAATATATTCAGCAGTGTGCAATGCATTTTAAAATGCAATAATATTGTAATGCATTAACTTTCGACTTAGGTAAACTATATAGTTTAAGCAATATGAGTATGCAAACTTCATTTTTTATAAGAAAATCCATAAAATGTCTTTTAATAAGAAACTTTGGAAAAAGTTTTAAATTGCATTTGTAAGATTTTTAAGCCAATCAGTTACATGCTTGATGTGGGGAAAAAGATAAATTTTAAAAATTCAATGTAAAATGCGTGGTTACATCTGCACGGCTCAAACATTTGCTATCGATTTTTATTGTAAAGTTATAATTTATTGAGTCGTTTTGCTGAAAGAAAAAAATTCATGCCAAATCGAAGTGCACAGGTTGTGAACATAAATTTTTCTGATGCCAAAATGAAATATAGAAATGTCTAACAATTATATGGGAAAAAGTGACAAGCGGGATTATTAATGTTCCCATATATAATAAATGAATTTGTTAATACAGCTGTCTATAAAAAGGCATTTTTAATGCCAGTTGTTTTAGCAGTTTTGTGAAAATATACCATTAGTCTCTTTTATTTTGAGACATTGTGCCTTCGATAACCTTTTTTTATGAATTTTTATTTTCTCTCTATGAAACTCCATCTTATAAATCTCTTGTTTCTGAATTATCTTTTCTGCTTGAGCTATGAGATGTAAACATTTTCTAAATTAGAGCATTAGTTTCATAAAAGTTTTTCTCGAAACTGGGATAAGTTTCACAAGTACTTGTATTTTTGCTATTTTTTTTTTAATGTGGAATCTTGTAAATGCCAAAAATGTGAAAACCTCATAGAGATATAATTCTCGGTTGCCAACAAAAATCGTTTGGAAGCGAAGCCACAAGGTGGCGTCACTTACTGCACGTGTTTCATGTCAACTTTAAATATGGGCTATTTTGGGAAAGTGTATATGCTAACAACTTACAAAAGATCCATTTTTTAAATAAAAAAAAATATTTAAAAATGTCAAAACCACATTGAGTGTCTAACGTAATTATGCCAACAAAAATCGTTTGGAAGTGAAGCCACAAGGTGGCGTTTCTTACCACACGTGTATAATGTCACCGTTAGAAAATAGTGCATTTTGGGAAAGTGTATATGCTAGCTTCTTACAAAGAATCCATTTTCTTAAAATAAAAGAAAATATTTTAAAAATGCCAAAACCATATAGAGCGCCTAATGTAATTATGCCAACAAAAATCGTTTGGAAGAGAAGCCACAAGGAGACGTTTCTGACCACACACACATATAATGTCAACGTTAGAAAATAGTGCATTTTGGGAAAGTATATCATGCTAGCAACTTACAAGGATCCATTTTTTAAAAAATAAAAAATATTTTAAAAATGCCAAAAGCACATATTGCCAACAAAAATATATTGTTAATAGAGCTACGTGGGGACGCCACTAGTCACACATTGTCGATGTCTTTTTATGCATAGTTTTCAAGGTGTATTTTCTTCGTAATTCTCCATTTTTGTAAATGGGTTTGCAAATGTCAAAAAATCGAGCCCCATTTTTTGGGTGGGTTATTGGCAGTTCTTTTTCGTCTCTCCTTTTAACTCTGAATTACAGTGACAGATTGCATTGCTTATTGCTTGCTTTTCCAAAACGTAAATTGAATTTCAAAGTCGATTTTCAGTATTGGCAATAACTGAGCTGTTTTTTCATCTTAACACTTTTTCTTTTCCGAGAAATATATTTATGTATAATAAGAAAGTGTGTTGAAGTTCATCGGCAAACAAGTACTCTTACGTGTAAGCCAAGTAAACTTTAAATGTAAGCACTGTTTTTTGAGATAAAAAATCCTCACATTTGCACATATTGTTTCTCGAGAATAAGGGAAGGGCAATAAGTTTTTTTTTCCACCACTGAAAAATCTAGTTTCTTGGTATTGAATTTTGGAAATGCACTGCCTTATTTGGTAATTTGTTTTTTATTATATCCTATTAATGGAATTCACAGATTTTCACTTTGAATCTAAGCGAGGGGTATGTGGCACTATCTTGTGGCCCAACTTGCAAACATACTTTGATGGCATTATTACAGTAGTAGAGCTCATTAGTAGTATGAAATGACTGAGTGTGGTATGTGGCACCATCTTGTGGCTCAACTTGCAATCTTATTTTGTCACCTGCTCCATAGAGTCCCATGGTAATTGTTATGGCAAAGTTGGCTTATGGAAAGAGATAGGGTCACAATCATGTTTATTTTGAAAAAATAACTGGGTAAACATAAATTTGTCATATTATTTTTGTCCTGTTAAGTTGACTATGATTTTTCTGTTTGTATTATTTTATTGTAAGATTTTGAGCTTCTTGTACTGTTTCTGTTGCGGAAGAATGCACATAGACTACTCTATAGAAGCCAGTAATATAAATACCAACTAAAATTGTTTCATACTCTTGCCACTGCATTTTAAGTGGCGCCCCTGTAGAGTGAGTGGGAAAGCTATTGTTATTAATGTTACCACATAATGAAATGATTGAATCTGAATGTTGTGATGAATTACTTTGGACACTTTTTTATTAATATTATGATTATAATAATTTATTTTTGTTGTTATAGGGATACACGCCTTTACATTTGGCAGCTATGCATAAACGAAAATCAGTATACGAAATTCTAATCAGCACTTACAGTAAGTGAAATTATGCATTTTGCATACATTAATGCCATTCAATATTGTTACACTATTTGCTTGAATCTGAAATTGATCTGAATTGGTACTCAATTAACCAACTTACTTATTTAATCAAATTAGCAAACTTCATTAAAAGAGTTAGGGCCGGTTGCACCATAGTGGGTTAAAATCAGCAGTTATGGAACCTCAGATTATCAGTTGAGCTTAGATTATG
>JAQIXP010005773.1:0-10140 GCA_034700285.1 Proteroiulus fuscus
CTTGAGTTAGAACAGTTTGAAGAAAACGAATTTAACATTGAAATCCCCATAGGCTCATGCTGTTAAAAGTGTGGACAACCCCCTTAAATAAAATGGCCTGAAAACACATATTAAGTTGAAAATGCAAAGCCCACATATGCGCCATTTTACTGACAGTATGTAGCGCCCTCTACTGGATGAAAAGCATCGGTTCAAATGAAACACGTTGACACATGCACGTGCTAGATGGCGCCACCAACTTTCAGTGTCTGCTGAAATTTCTTCAATATGGAAACTCTACTGCAATTATTATTGTCACAGCAGCCATTCATATCTAGTAGATTGTAACACGCTTCAGAAAGTTTTATTTCTCCTATTAATTCCTTATTGACAATAGCATTGGATAAGGGGAGAGCTCGAGATAATACATTTGGTCCCATGTCCTTAAAACAACCTCCAAAATACACTGTCAAAAAAAAGGCTTTTGCCAATTTCCAGCATGTTAATGTTTTAAGCCAAAGCTATAATACATTTCGGCTTTGAGTAAATGACACTTTCACTTTGATATATTTGTGACATTTTTTCTTAGGAAACTAAGCCACTTTCAAACTTATTAGCTTTGAATGTGACAAGAGCTGAAACGACTATTGGTAAAATAAAAGAAATTTAAGAGTTACTATAGTTACAAAGTAGATTTGGTAAAAAAAAAATGGCACACATATGTACCAATAAGACTAAAAAAAAATATAATACATTATTTCTGAGAAAATTAGATTTAAGAAATAAAACATTGGAAATGCTAAAAACAAATACAAGGACTCGATTAAATTAGCCGTTCTTTTAAAAGTTTTTCCTTATTCGCTCCTACAGACATTGCTCATAATACAGTGAGGTACAAAAGTCACAGAAATCAGTTACATGCTTCACACTTCAAACAATGTGAAATATAAATTGAATTGTGTGAAGTGTGAACTAAGAAGTATGAAGAATTAGGCGTGAAGTGTGAGCAGCAAAGTATAAAGCGTGAACTGCATACTGGGAGCTATGAAGCATGAAGTGTGAATTGCGAAGTGTGAACTATGAAATGAGGATAGTGAAGGTAAACCATAAATTGTGTAGTATGAAGTGCGAAGCTGTAAATTATGAAGTTTTGTTGTGAAATTATAAGTGTGAACTATAAAGTGTCAATTATCAAGTGTGAACTGTGAGATGTAAAGAGTGATGCGTAAGTTGTTTAAGTTTTGACCATGAATAATTAAGTGTCACTTATGAAGTGTGAGCAGTGAAATGTGAATAGTGAAGGGTAAACCATAAATTGTTAAGTATGAAGTATGAAACTGTCAACTATGAAGTGTGAAGCTGTGAAGTATGAAGTGTGAAACTGTCAACTATGAACTGTGAAGTATGAAGTGTGAAGCTGTGAAGTATTAAGTGTGAAGTGTGAAGCTGTGAAGTATGAAGTGTAAAGCTGTAAAGTGTGAAGTATGAAGTGTGAAGCTGTGAAGTATGAAGTGTGAAGCCGTGAACTATGAAGTATGAAGCCGTGAACTTAAAATTGTGATGCTGTGATATATGAAGTGTAAAGCTGTGCATTATGAAGTGTGAGTTACAAAATTTTAAGCCTGAACTACAAAGTGTCAATTATGAAGTGTGAACAGTGAACTGTAAAGCCTGAAGCGTGAGCAGTAGACATTTTGATCGTGAATAATTAAGTGTCCATTATGAAGTGTGAGCGGTGAACTGTAAAATGTCATCTGTGAGCTATTAATCGTTAACTACAATGTGTCAATTATGAAGTGTGAGTTGGATGATGATCTGTGAATTATTAACTGCGAGCTATAAAGTTTCAGTTAACTATGAAGCGTGAATCGTGAAGTATGAAGCATGCACGTGAACTGTGACTTATGAAGTGTGAATTTCTAACTGTTCAGATTGATTAATTATGCTGAATTTATCAACAAATGGTTAAACAACACTAGTTAACAAGCAACTGTTGGATCTCTCTTTTCCAGAAAAATTGACTTGAAATATTGCCTGCCATTTTGGCCACACGAACAATGCCAAAGGAATATATCTTGGTTTAGAAAGCATAAAATGGTGGACATTTGAGGAAAGAATGGACTAGCAGCAGATGGTAAATCCGGTTGAAAATCTTACCACCAAAAAAACCATCATGAAATAGAAATGAAAGGTTTTTTTTAGGGGTGATCATTGAAATTTGTGGACCAAAGATTGTGTAAAAAGAATGAAAAATTGTGATAGATGAAAAGTGGTAAATGATGGAGAAAAAAAGGAGAAGAAAAAGAATACAACAACGCGGTATTGGTCAGCCACAAAGACCCCTTGGTCAATCATTCATCGAATATCATATAGAAAATGGTGTTTTTTGTCATTTATAACATGTTTCAACAGAAAATGGACAAGTCAAAAGCAATTATCGTAAATATTTGTCACATTCTTCTGCCTTTTCATATATCTTAGGGTACAATGTTAACAGAAATGAGAAAAAAAAATTGTAGTTTAACCATTAGTAAAACACATCAATTGGAATTCCTACAAAAAATAACTATTTCATAAAATCCCAGTACTGAAAATTTTATTTTTGAAGTTAACTAAATTAATTTATTCTTTCACTTTTTGGAGTTAGCAACAAGATTAATAACAGGGTTCTTATTGAATTCTGAAAGTAACTTTCCATGACTTTCCCTGACAAAAAAGTTTTCCCTTACTTTCTTTGACAAAAAAAAATTTCATTAAAAAAACACAATTTTCATTAAAAAAACACAATTTTCCCTAAAAAAAACCCTAACAATTTTATCTCTAAAAACAAGCACAAATTTCCCTAATAAATACACAGTTTTTCTCAAATTTCCCTGACAAAAAAACGTTTTCCCTGACTTACTTTTCCCTAAAAAGCACAATTTTCCCTAAAAACCCACCCACAATTTTCACTAAAAAAGCACAAATTTCCCTAATAAATACACAGTTTTGTTTTTCTAAAATTTCCCTGAAAAATAGTTTTTCCTGACTTTCTTGGACAAAAATACTTTTCCCTAAAAAGCACAATTTTTCCTAAAAACCCACCCACAATTTTCACTAAAAAAGCACAATTTTTCCTTAAAAAAACCCACAATTTTTCCTAACACCGTTTTCTCAAATTTCCCTGACAAAAATAAGTTTCCCCTGCCATTTTTTAACAAAAATAGTTTCCTCTGAATTCCCCTACCATATTACACCTTTCTCCGACTACAAAACCCCCAAGTTTTGTCAGACTTCTTCTGACAAAAATTGAAATTTTTTTCTGACAATTTCCTTTGCAAATTAAACGTTTTCGTTTGCAACCAATGAAAATTAAATTTAAAAAATCTTTAGAAATTAATTGTAATATTGCTAAAACCTGAAAATTAACATATCAGAATAAATTTTAAAATATGGATTTATTACATTTCCTCAAATATAAAAAGTAATTAAAAAATTGGAAATTTTAAAATTAACTCATTGAAATGAACCTTTCTCTACTGAGAAGAAAAGCGAAAAGCTTAAGAAGAAATTAACAACAGATTTCATTGTATATGTTATGAATTATTTGATGAATTTCTTATTAATTAAAGCAATATTCTCTTTTGATATTTTTAGACAGGCAATCAATTGTCTCATCCGGTAAAACTTTTCATTGTCAGCTAAGAATAAAAGACCCATTCAGATGATGAATTAATTATTAATTAAAAGTCTTTTGAAATATCAAGCCCAATTTAATCATAATTCAAGATTGCTCTTATATAATTATCTCATGAGATAATTGTTTTGGGTAACGAGATTTTCATGCAACCAAATTAATGGAATTGCTTTGATCTATTGCTTAGAAATTGAGCTTAAATATTGAGCCAGGAAGTAAATTGGTTCAATTAAATAGCTTGGTAAAAACGAAAAGATAATTTCTTGAACAAAACAATTATTTTTGAAACGCCTGGTTAATTCCGTTTAAAATTCGGAGAACCAATCAAACCAAATTTATCAGAAAATTGTGATTTACAGTTGCATTTCTTCAACTATTTACACTCAATTAATCGCTAATTAGAGCTGAACTATAATTCGCCATGCAACAATTGAAGCAAAAATTCAGTAAAGGATAATTATTAATTTATTATTGAGCAGGACTATTAAATTGATTGTAAAATTTATAATAATTTCTTACTATTTTCAAAAAAAAATCACTATTTTTCCTAATATTGGACACTATTAATTTCACCAAAATCCATATTTGGGTCAGTGTCAGTGCAACATTGCCAACGTTTGAATACCCACATGACAATCATAAAGATATGATGGCTTATGATTAAATATTATGACTTTTCCATGACTATTTTATAACCATTGGCAATGTAACAGTTTACATGACAATGAATACAAATTTATTATAAACCTGTTGGAGATAATCCATTTGTATTTGGAAGATTAAAAAAATGTATTTTCCTTCAGAATTTGTATATGCAGTGGTAATGTTTAAGTTAAAATTCTCATGAATTCCGACGATTTATTTTTGGGAAAATATTACATAGAATGTAATGTGATACTAACTGCATAAATTTACAGAACTTTTCACATTTGTACACATTTGAAATTTCTTTGTACACTTTTAGCAAAAAGCCAAATAAAAGGATAATAATAATATTGAAGAGCTAAGATCAAAACCTACATGAGGCCAGATTTCTTGTTTTGAGAAAACTTGAGTTTAAAGAAAATCCACATTTCTTGCATTAAAATTAATAATTTTGAAATCTGAGCTAAATTTTTAAGATGAAAACTTGTATGCATCTTCACGCTTTGGTTCCCTCGAAGGAAATCTACTTGTTTTAAGTCCACCTTAACCCTATACCCAAATTTGGGTACTTACTGCTAAAAACTTTTTGCATTTAGTGATTCTGGCATTTTCCATCTTAACAGTGTGTCTGGCCAAATCCAGTAACGAATTTTCCTGACATTTCCAGGTTTTCCAGACAAATTTTAACAAATTTCCAGAACAAACGAAAGTGATTTTTAACACATTTTTACTGACATATGCAATTAAAACTGCAATATTTGGCAACCACCTTGGGCCGCACTAAAAAATCCATTTTTTTCCCCGACCCAAAAATATTTTTCATGGCCTGCAGGCGAAAATCTGAAGGGCAACAAAAAAAATTACAGAAAATGGCGCAGCAGGCAAATTTTTTGCTCAAAAAACTCAAAATAGGCTTTAAAAAAATCACCTGCCTAATTTTCCATTTTAGTTAGATTTTATTTAGATTTTCCAGACACCGATTAAATTTCCATGACATTTCCCTGACATTTCCAGACAATACTGATTTCCATGACATTTCCAGGTTTTCCAGACGGTCAGATACCTTGTCTTAAGTGGTCAAAATGAGAAGCTTTCGCCTATCTTACCCCAATTTATTATTGATTTAGTGGATAGAGCAACAATTTAGCTACAATTGTATGCAAATAACTCATTTTAGTCTTCATTTAAGATAAATCTGTTTGATTGATAAATCGAATAAATGTTGTTATTGCTGAATTAATTAAAGATACAAAATATAATATGCATATTTTAATGTTATTATGCATATTTTACAATGAATTCGATTCAATTCAACTCAGTATACTATTTAGAGAAAGAAAGAAAGAAAGATATCCACAGGCCTAATTATTTTTTTATTTTGCACTCTGTATCTTTTTTATTTTCTAAATAGAAAATAAAACAAAAATTCCTCAAGTGTTCAACACTATGGAAGTAATTTTAATCACTTAAAATCCCTACACTTTTTTGGTTCCTATGCATGGATAATATAATATATATCTAGATTCTAGAGAAAAAGAAAGAGAGAAAAAAAGAGCCTAAAAAGATAGCAGAAAAGAAAAAAACAGAAAACATGCAGTTGAGAGTGAAAAGGGCCATGTAATGTGATAATTGTGGTCAGTAAAGCAGAAGCGCCGTAGGATGATCATTGAAGATACGAAAGCTTAAGCATAAAAAAATAAAAAAACCTAATAAACGAATTACGAGCAAATATAAACAAGGTTAATTAAAACAACTGTGAGGAAAACCAAACAAGCTACACGTAGGCCTACTTTTTGCATCACAAATTTGTAAATTGTGCATTTGAAGGAAAAAGAGATAAAACGCTTTAATGCATAAAAATCATTAATTTGATTATTGTTAAATGTTCACTAAAAGCAAAAACAAGATAATGTTTGATCAATAGCGTGTGTAATTAAGAAAATAATTAACAACTAATAAGAAGTTGCAATATCCCATAAAAAAAAGTTGTAGCAGAAACTGCATGGCAATTCTGAAGAATCGCTTCTGAAAAGTTTTGCAGATTTAAGCAGAAATTATAAGTAATATATAAATTTATGCAGGAATGGTTAACAAAAAAATCTGAAAATCTATATAATCAATTGATTTTAAATCTATATATAATCTTTAAGGGGGCTGTCCACACTTTTAACAGCGTGAGCCTATGGGGATTTCAATGTTAAATTCGTTTTCTTCAAACTGATATAACTCAAGAACGGGTTAAAGTTCAACGATGGGTTTGGATTTTATTCAAAGATTATTAATTTTACTAAAAACTGATGCATGATTATGACTTCACGTGCATTCCGAATGTAGTTATCGATTTTCAAAGTTGATTGTTCCGTTTTCCCATGCTATTTTACATAAACGTGAAATTTTCCCCAAAATTGAACGGATCATGATATTGGCCGAGCAGATGACGATGGGGTTTGATTTTTTGGAAAGCTTATTTAATTTACTACAAAATGTATAAGATCGAGTTTGTTATTACGTGCATTCTATATTTATTTATCGAAGTTCAAAGTTTACCGTTGATTTTTTTCGCCACATTTTGCCCGATTGTACGGCTCACGGGGCAGATTAACAAAAAAAGAATGCATCAAGTTTTAGTAAATGTAATTGTCCTTCATAAAAAATGAAACCCCGTCAATTTATGTTAAGCCATTATCGATTAATTTGTACCGGTACTTTAATTTACTTAACATGGAGATTCCCATAGGAGCATGCATTTTGTTTAAAGTGTGGACAGCCCCCTTAACAAAAATTTTATTTTGTAAACAAGTGTATGTTGAATCCACTCTGTGGAATTGGTTGTTCATAATGTATTTTTCAGATTTTTAGCAGAAATTATTAAATAGATTAATGTATGCAGAAATGGTTAATTTAAAAAAGTATGTAGAAATTATCTCACAGATTTATTTCTGTAAAAATCTATCAGTAATCAATATTTTAACTATATAAGCAGAAATCTTTCTAAATAAATTTTCCCTTTTTAAACAGTTTATGTAAATTCCATCCAATCGAAATGCTTGCACAGAATGTATTACACAGAAGTAATTTGGCTAATATATTCAATTAAACACATCGTTAATTAATTAATTATTATTTTAAAATTAGCCTCAATGTTCTAAAAACTAAAACAATTTATGGCATTTGTTGAGAAATTAAATTTCTTATCAGGACCTAGCTTTAAATTAATTTCAAGTTTTTCTTTTCCATTTTCACAGCAAAAATATCTAAATTCCTGAAAGTTTTAAATATGCACATTTTCAAAGTACATAAAACTTTCTACAGAATTCTGCTAACAATTTCTCACAAAGAGATTTGAAATGTAGAATTAAAATCAAATAAATTACAAATAAATCCCGAAAAGCAAGTAAAACTGATCCATGCACAAACGTTTAAGTTTTATTTTTCTGTTTACAACAATGGAGAGTGTAAATCTTTCATCCCGAAGGGAGTGATAAAAAACCATCAAAAATTCATGAGATTCAAACTTGATTTTTTTTTCAAGGTGGTAAGATACAACAAAACAAGAAAAAAAGTGAATAAAAATGTCATCTCAAGCCACATCCAAATGTCCATTTATTTTTACCCAATTGAATGCATCCACACAGCTAGGCCTACAAAACAAAATACAATATTTGGGGGGTATACAGAAGATACAGACTTCAGAGGAATTCTACATGAAATCATTTTCCATTGCAAACCCAATATTCCAACTGAGATAAAAATAAATCTAAAGTGATTGTCTCCTGAGGTTTTTCTTTTTCTAAAAGCCTGGGGTTTGAACTCTTTTGTTTCCTGGAAACAGTCATAACAAATCACGGATTGGCCACAGATCTAAAAAATGGTGACTCGGGATTTTAAAAGATAAAAATAACCAAAAGCACATACACAAAATGAAGTCCCACAGAGAATTGTCAACTGGGTTCAAATTCGATTGAAAAAAACCACAGACAAAAAAAAAACATGGCTACTGCCCTATTTACAACTGCATAGAAAATGTTAAATGTGGGCCTAAAAGACATAAATTGAGGAAAAGCACAAAAGGTTGACTATTTCTGAGAAAAAATAGCCAATGGTCAAGTATGCTTGTGCGATAAGGCAACATAACTGTTTAATAGGAATAGTCCATGCATAAATAACCTTTGTGACATGGTTACTAAACTATTTACAACTGCACAGCAAATTTTAAAGTGTAGGCCTACAAAGATTGTGCATAAGTGTGCAAATTGATGAAAAACAGAAAAGGTTGACTATTTCTGAGAAAGGATAGCCAATGGTCAAGTATGCCTGTGCGATGAAGCAATCTGCAAAGAACTAAATCCATTGTAGGGGGTCATCCATAAAAACTAGCATTAGTAGCTGTCTATGATTTTTTCTCACCTTCATGGTTCCTACCTTTCAAACCTAAAATTATGACATTTTTGGATGAAAGTATGACTTTTTAGAATTTAATTATTTTAAGAAGAATGCCTTCAATTACATCAAATGCACAAAAAACTTAAATCTTAAAATTAATTTTAAACAATTAGTTTTCATTAAAATGCACTAAGAATTTGATAAAATCCACTTACTTGGTTCAGTTCAATGAGTTATATAGCAAAAAATTTATAGTATTTATTAAAAAATATTAAAATTTATGATAAAAACTATGATTTTTATGACTTTTTATCACCCTTACCAAAGTGTGACTTTTTTTGACTTTCTGATTTCTTAGCAATTATGATGACCTTGTCATAAATTTGGAATTAATTCCCACCTCCCCTAACCTTTACAATTTTACTGAATTTTTCACAATGTTTAAATTATTAGCACTGATTGTTTGGTTATAGATTTTTCCGCCAATAACTTGCCATACATTGCTTTAAAATTTTCTACAAAAAAAAAAAAAAATCACTTTTCTCAAGAACTTGCAAACTTACCAAAAAATCAAGTGAGAAAGAGTAAAAGATGTGGATTGAAAATAAGATTTTAAATTACAGAAAAATATGAAAAAAAATAAGAAAAAGAGGTAATAAAAATACGAGTAGGTCCAAAGTAACTACTTCCTGATGGCATAGAAAAAAAAATGGCAAACATTGCAGTAAAAGAAATTCCGATATCGAAGAGGCTTGGCTAGAATTTCTGATGTTCTTCATAAATGTCCAAAAAGATGAAACATATTTCAGATCAGCCCATTTGGTCAAACTGAATCGTTCGTCAATTTCATTCTTTGAACTAAAAGACATATTTCTTAAGACTTGCCAGAAAACTATTCATAGCTAAAGTAAATAGAAATTGCAATGTTGCCAGACACACATTGACCCCCAAATGGCCCCAAGATGGCTCCTTTATGACCTAAAGCCCAATATTTCTGCAAGCTTTCACCATAGCTCGATTCTATTGAAGTTAGTTTCTATATAGAGAGAGCAAAACCATTCTTATACTATTTATTACTTAATTCTCATAGTAGTTTATAGAAACTGTAACACAGCACAGAAACATGTAATAAGACTCCACTTTGTAGTTAGCTTATTTTGATAATTATTTACTGGTTTTCTGAGTAAATTTTCTGAGTTAACCACAAAAGTTTTACCATAATTAAATTACTAAAAGTGGCAAACAAGCAATGATTTGCAAGCAAAATAAATGGGCTTTGTTGGATGATCAGTTAACTCTTGGCCAATAATACTTTTGGAGAATTCTAGGAAGCATAAAAATGCATCATGTAACATTTCAGAATGATTTATGAGTTATAACCCACATGCAAAACAAATTAATTTATAATGCATTTTAAAAATACAAAATATAAACTTCAGAAATATATTCTTAAATAT
>JAQIXP010005774.1:0-10139 GCA_034700285.1 Proteroiulus fuscus
AAATGGAATTAAGCGAAAAAGAACTACCTAATTCGCTTAATTATCCGTAGTGGGTGGGAGGACACCATTAAGCAAAGTGGGAATAAGCGAAACGTACCTACCCATTTCGCTTAATCGAATTCCTTAAGCGAAACAGGGAATAAGCGAAAAGGGATTAAGCGAATGAGGAAGACACCCCAATATTTGTAGTATACTGGGTCCATTAAATAAACTAAATCTGAATAAATTAATGACATTTTCTGCCACGGTTGGTTTACCACTGAGCCATGGGCTACAAACCATGCAGTGACCAAACAGGTCAGTAAACCTGTCATCAATATCGAATTTGTTTTCTGCCAACAGAGTTTACCTGCTAAGCTGTAAGAGCAGACTTTCCTGGTTTTTCTAACCATTTTCCTTGATTTTCCCTGAGTTTTCCTAACCATAAGCATAATTTTCACTGACTTTTCCTGAATTTTCCTATCCATAATA
The DNA here is from genome assembly GCA_034700285.1 of Proteroiulus fuscus. Lineage (NCBI taxonomy): Eukaryota > Metazoa > Arthropoda > Diplopoda > Julida > Blaniulidae > Proteroiulus > Proteroiulus fuscus. The sequence goes on from JAQIXP010005774.1 coordinate 472, forward strand.
TAATTTTTATTAACTTTCTCTGACATTTCCTGTATACCCTTAAGCATAGTTTTCAATGACTTTCCCTGACTTTTCCTAACCATAAACAATTTTCATCAACTTTTATGAAACATAAACACAATTTTCATTGACTTTCCTTGAATTTTCCTACCCATAAACATAATTTTCATTGACTTTCTCTGAATTTTCCTAACCATAAGCATAATTTCAATGACTTTTCCTAATCATAACCATTGCTTTCGTTGACTTTTCTTAACCACAAACAATTTTCGTTGACTTTCCCTAACCATAGCCTAAGCATAATTTTCAATGACTTTCACTGACTTTTCCTAACCATAGGCATAAGCATAAGTTTCATTGACTTTCCCTGACTTTTCCTAACATATGCATATCATAGCATAGCATAGCATACCTAACATACCGCATAAGTTTCATTGAATTTTCCTTTAGAACTTTTCCTAACCATAAGCCTTTATTGACTTTCCCTGACTTTTCCTAACCATGCATGTAAGTTCTGCATGGTTAGGTATAATCCACATAGGACTAACAGGTGAGTTCAACTTTTTACCAAAAAACTAATATTGGTTAGCTTTTATTTTAATTTACGATGTGCATTAAAACCTTATATTTATAAATAATGGGACACATGTGAGAATTTAAAACTTATTTACATGCAGTAAACATAAGAAATGGCACACAAATTACAAATCTTGTCTGTGAGATAACATCCACCTCGATTATATAATTTCGCTTCCTGAATTTGTTTACGTAAATTTCTCGAAACAAAAGGCATTCATTAATTAAGTAGTTAGGCCTATACGTGCATTTTAGCATCCCATAATAAGGTGAGGTAAGTCATTTTCTGTGTTTGTCTCGCAATTTCATTAAAATAAGTGAAATGCGTGCTGTTGCAGAAATCGAGAAAGAATCAATAAAATGTGACACAAAAGAGTGGATATTTTTCATGAATATAAATTAACAATTTATGAATGATAGAGTAGACGCCCCGCCCAGCGCCAACTATTTAGCTATATTTACAACTGAAATTATCGGATGAAAAAAAAAGATAAGTACTTCTGACCATCAGGTGGCGTTAAAAGCATGTCCATAATCAGCCTAATCTATAAAAGTCATGCCAACAACTCATATAGTCAGGCCTCCCAAAAATGACTAACCTGCAGAAGAAGTGCTTGTGACATTTTAAGTTAACTTTAAAGATAAAGGCAATAAAGAGTTGAAATTCAAATATTAATTCCATTTTCCATGAATAGGAAATCATGGCTTTTCTGAGAAGTGGCTGAGTAGTGGCGCATGGTGAGCAAATATGTAACTACTTTCATTTTTACAAAGTTCTGTAGCACACCATCTGTTACTTATTACTTATTCACTCTTTCATTGGGGCAAAATCAGTTCATGATTACTTATGGCAAGTCTGATTAAAAATAGCATGCAATTTCAAAGAATCTGGAAAGTCAGGAAAGTTTCTGCTGGTATTTTTCCAAAAAAAAAAAATGTGCCGATTTGCCTGACATGACAGCTAGGTTCTTATAAGTTCACTCTCTTGTTGACCAGAGTATACTAAAGTATCATGTAAACTTCTCAGAAGTGTGAAGAAAAAAAACTTTCTACAATAAAACTTTAATAATAATAAGCCTTTGTTTCAAACAGTATTACTGATTTTAAAATGATTCAATTTTTTTAAAAAAATATATTTACTGGATAAAATATACAAACTTTTACAAAATACAATTTTTTTATGACGTTTGTTAATTAGGGTATACAATTAATTTTATAACTGGTTAATATAATCCCAAAAGCTGAAACACCTATACTAAAGGGAAAGTCCCCACTTTGAAAGTCATGGAAATTGCAATTTGATTTGAGCCCACCAATCATTAAATAAAATGTTCTGAATACATGGATTTGGATGAAAATGAAAAGCTTAAGTAGGCGCCATTTTACTGACAGTATGTAGCGCCCTCTACTGGATAAAAGGTATCGGCTCTCATGAAACATACATGCAAGAGGGTGCCACCCACTTTCAGTGTCTACTGAAATCTGTGGCAAAATGGCTCCTAACATATATTTGGCAAATGTCATGATTTCTTTAGTATGGAAACTTTGCTGCAGTTATTGTTATTAGCCATTAGGCCTACTTAAATATCACTTGTTACAAAGTGGGACTTTCCCTTACAGTAAAATGGCCTACATTAGTTCCCCACGTCACCACTAACGGCTCTGTTTCTTAATCTAAAAAGGCATTCACTTCTAATTGCGTTCATGTCGTTGAACAGACTAATCAAGACAATTTTTATTAAACGTGAAAATCATGTTATAAAATGCTAAAACTATTTTTGTCATCTTTTCTTAGAAATCCAGTGTCCTATTACATACGGCATCCTAAAACTACGCTCTCAATTCAAGTTTAATATTAAATTATAATTAGTAAAAAGCGAAGTAATTAAGTTCCCACTCATATATAGCATGGGATGTCCCAAATGTAAACAATACTGGGACCTTTTTTAATAAAGCATAATTAATTCACTTTTGTTTTGCGTAGAAATTCTTAGAAAAATAAATTGGTTTCGGAGGGGGAAATTTTACATGTAAAAGAAAACTGAACTTGAAAAGGTGTGAAATGCGCTATTTTAACCGGTTCAACAAAAGTGTGAACTGCAAAAGAACCAACCAGAAAGTTTTAAGTCATAACAAAATCGTTTCTAAACACCCAGTTGGCAGGGGACGTTAAAGTCACGTGCTGCCTCCATGATGGTCAACGCAAACCAATGGAAAAGTAGTCGTTAGTTAATTGGTCAAAATTCAACATGGCTGCCTGCATGGTTGTGCTCATGTTTGAATTTCTTAACACCTGCTTCATGACTTCACTGTTGGTTGTCAACAGTCCACCAAAATGTTTACACTGTTGTGTTAGAAATATGTATACAATGTTATATTGATTTTTATCAACTGATTTAAAGCAGCGATTTTAAATCTAATTATTAACTTAAAAGAGACAATCCCATCTTACCTCAAACATTTTTTGCAAGAAAAGAGGGGGATAAACGAGCGTAGAAATTGAAATTTAATTTATAATTACCATTGAGCAGTTATTAAATTTTGAAATATGCCAATGTGGCAAAAATCGTAATGGTTGATATGGTAGCCATGTTGGAAGTCATTTTGTCCATCCCTCTATTAGTAATAAACTTGATGGTATACCAGTTTTTGCATAACAGAGAATGTGCATAACTATTCCATATAGTGATAAAGTGAAGCCAACTTGAATCCCCCTCCTGCAAGCAGCGCCATTATGCTTGGGTGGGGGAACTATTATAAAAATGGCGCCTATCATATTTTTTTTTGGAAACATCGTGATTTCTAAATTACGTTAGGTGAACTTCAATTGTCACAAAGTGGGACTGTCCCTTTAAATAAAAAAAATTGACGAATTATTGATACGACTGGCAGTCTGCAAGGCTAAATGTTAAAACCGAGTAAAGCAGCGTAATCAACCATAATCCTGGGCACATAGTTACCTAACCAACGCACGATCTTTGAGGCATGAAAATGGATCCTGCTCGGTATTAAGAGTTAACTAACCATAAACTAAAGGTTACATGTAGGCTTACTACAAACTAATTAGTTATTTGCAGGCTTACTACAAACTAATTAGTTATTTGCAGGCTTACTACAAACTAATCAGTTATTTGCAGTTAAAAAATATAATTTTTAACTGTTAACAATAACGATCTTTCTGAATGGTCTTGTCCACTCTTTTCTTGAACAGACTACAAATCTTTTCAGCAAATTCCATGATAATATTCATTATTCCAGCTTTCGAGGTTTCCACGAATTCGGAATTAAGTCGGATTTACACCCATTACTAAATGATATTATTATTCACAGACGCAAGGGGTCGCTCCCAACAGCAGCCTCCTAGGCCTAAACCTATAAAGCCCCAATGCCTAAAAAAAGAGGGGGTTGCCAGTGAGCAAGTAGGCCTATAAGATATCTATAGAAAACTGTCATTTAATAACCAGCTTGTATCGATTAACCATTAATGTGTGGAAATCGATAAAACAGACAGGATATCAGAGCCTAGCTGAGAAAAAGCTTGAGTCAAAATGGCGCCTAAAAGCCCCCCCAACCCCTGCTTTTAACCCCCAACCCCCTCAACAAACCACATAATAAAACTAGGGGTAAGGCAAAATCCATAATAAAATGCATAAGGAAAAAAATGCAGAAAATAGCAAAGTCATCACCAGCTTTTGGGACCCAAAGAGAAAAACAAGAGGGTGGGAATAACGACAGCAGCTTGTAACATAAGCCTACTGGTCCTACAGGGCATGCGCAAGAAACAAAATAGGTCCAAAAAAAACATCAGATTTCAAAAGTTGCCCTACCAAAGCGTCGTCAAGCGGCCAAAAACTCAACTTCCTGGGTGTTAAAGGTCAAGGTCAGTCGCGTGACAAAAGTATACACATGGTCTTGATCTGTTCCCAACTTTTGTGAGCACTTCTCATAGCCTAACCTTCTCAAGTGTGCAATAACTAATGTTTTTACTAACTCAAGATGGCCGCCTATGTTATCTGCCATAGATTCCAGCGCCATCTATTAGCCATATCTGGCAACAATCGCATTTTTCAGGCAGATGTTGGCATTATTGGGGTGTAATTAAATGGTCTATACTACTACTTCTCGGCAGCTTATCTAACCAGGAGTTCACCCGGCACTGCAGGGAAGTATAGTCAATGACGAATAATAATGTAATGTGGTTATTTTCCCTGTTCATTCAATTGTTGAACAGAGTATTGATCAATTACATAATTTTCAAAATAATAACATGGCCTTTTACTCATAGGTTGATTCATATGGATTTGGAACCAAATCTCATGGAATTCCCCAATGAGCCTTTCAACGTGAATCATACCTGAATCATGGTTTTTAGGGTTCCAGAATGTTAAACAAATTTCACGTCAAATATTAAATTTTCGGTTGCAATATAATATTATAGCCTATTAAAGTTAATTTTTTTTGGAGGGGGGGGGGAATACACATTATTGTTAGTATAAATCTCATGGAAATTTCTTACAATTTCACACATTTTTATAATAATAGCAAATTTAGTTGAACTGTAGAATTACATCTCATAAAATGGACCAATAATTTTGTTAAAATGAAGGCAATCATATTCTGCCCAAAAATTTAAGGATTATATTATAAAATAAAAACTAATGTGATTGCTGCATGCTTTTCAAATATTAAAGACTTTTCGGGATTATTTTCACAAAAAAAGATTCTTTTACAAAATATAAAAGATTGCTCAATTTTTTTCTCAGTAATTTTGTCAAAATTATGTCTTATATATTTTTTTCAAAAATTTGCAAAAGCGTGCAAACTTAAACTTATTTTTACAAATAATTTGTACCTATAAGCACAAAAGTTATTATATTTTCTGCTCTAAAATACATTTTTTAGTATTTTTCTTTAAACTGATAATAATCTGTTTTCTTAAAAAATATATATAAAGACTTTAATGAAATATCTGTGATCCAAAAATATAATTAGTACATAAGATTATGGCAAAATAAATATCATGCATGAATCAGAAGTGTTCAAAGTCACGAATTTTCTGAGACATGGACAGCGCCATATTGTCAAGTAGCGGTGCCTGGCGAGTAAATGTATAACTATTATTTTTCATTTTCACAACAAGCACCACCTGTCAGTTAAAATGGAATAGTTAATTCAATGTTAAAAATAAGACCTAATGAAACAAGATGCCACTAGTAGTAAAAATAAAAAAGTTCCACATTAGCCCGCCATGCACCGCTAGTGGGCAATATGGCGCTGTTCACTTAACCAACAAAAATGAGCATTCGTCTACAGCAGATCCCCCCCCCCCTCCAATGCTTTTTTGGATGCAGTACATGTAGTGAAGCACGCTGATTTGAATTGGACCGGTGCCAGCTGTTTCACATTTTCATTTTGAGACCCTATATTGAAGTCTGGGATGTAATTAATTGAGGCCGTTATAAATTCCTCATTATTAACCCTGGATAGACCATCATATTATTATATGAAGTTGGAAATTTCATTTCAAACTAAAACGCCCTAAGGACAATTTGTTTATTAATATTTGCATAGTATGCATGCATAATTAAAAACGCTAATTAAGCCTACCCCAATTAGGACATACAGCTTGCACGTGCACAAAATTTTAAAATCCATGGAAGCCTTTCCATTCGACAACACGCTTTTACCTTGACTTTTCCAAACAAAATCCAAAATATATCACTTTCCCATAAAAAAAAAATCAATTCATCCCCAAAAAATTAAAATTATTTACCGGAAATAAAATAAAATTCATTTACCAAAAATTCCATAATTTTAAATTCCAAAAATTCACATAAATACACAGATCGGAGTTGTAAAAACGTCACGAGGCAGAGCCTTTAATCATGCATTTGAACAACATTTGGTTACACTGATTGGCTCAAATTGAAGTCATGCACCTGCACTAAATAAGCGTGAAATACAGAGGCAAGTGCTGCCTGATGACGTCTTACTTTTACTGCTGAATTAAAAATTTACAAACTTTTATTTTAATTATAAGTAACTAAACAGATTATTGTACATAGTGAAATTTAGAGAAATGCACTTTTCCTCACAGCATCGTCAGTTGTTAGGCCTAGAAACTTTTTAAGGTGATTTTCACCCTTTAAGTTGAAATTCACCCTCTGCATTTAAAATAGGCCTAACATTTCACCTTAACTTTTACAAATTAGAATCCAAAATGTAGCAACTTAACCCAAGAGTATAATCTTTCCAAACCAAAAGTACAAAAATTCCGTGACATTCTCTAAAATCCAAAGCATTTTTAGGGCCAATTGTATCAACCACAGTTAAGTGTTAACCCTGGGTTATTTTGATCATGTGACCGATTTGGGCCAATGAAAATTCAAAAAAGTAGAGAAAACCTTAGCTTAACAGTGGGTTAAAGTTAACCCTTGTTGGTACAATTGGCTCTTAATAAATTAAAAAATACTAAACCACAAAACTTGCAATAGTTTTCCAGAGTGTGTTACACGGTCCCCAACGATTACCTTTGGAAATGACAAAACAAAATGGCCTCCGACGCGAGGCTAGAATTAATTTTCTTAATCCATTAGCCATTGCTTTTATAGGCACATTGGCCTCCGTGTAAACACAGGTCCTCCCGAGGTCATTACAGTCGGGAACTGACCCCCTGTGACCCCATAATTATATTCCATTTCCCACCCCTCCATCCCAGCCTCAGGAGTATCGATTATTCGATCATATCGATTTCCAGGGTTTGACATTGAAAGATTACAAAAATTACACAAAAATAGCATTGGGGGTGGGTGGGGGGAATCGAAAGCATAGAATAGTCACGACGCTCCCCCTGGTAAGACATACAAGGATCATTAAACACTCGCCCCCTCTATCGATTAAAGCTGGAGTTATACAAAAGAGTAGGAAAACACTCGTGTGAGTCATCGGCCAAACCAATGGATTTTTCAATGGCTGAGGGCAAACAAGCACAACAACAAAGCTAGCAGTGATTGCCACGCAATAAGGGGGAAAAAAATCGAGACAGAAAGTGCAACAGAGGACACCCTGTACGTGGACAAAATATAACCTGTTTTAACCGCCATTTTGCATTTCATTACAGTTTTAAGAACCTCTCGAGGTTAACCTAACACACTCCGGAAAATTAGCCCATGTCCCTGCGAGGCTAGAAAATAATTCCGCGTGGCTAAAATGCATTGGATAACATTAGGATAGTAAAATCGTGCATTCCAGTGTTGCAACTAAATTATGATTACTTCTTTGCCTGACTTATTACAATTTGGGCAATTCTTGTCTGACATTTGCGTATTGAAAATCAGGTAATATTGCCTTTAATTTTATTAAAAATTAGACAATTTCTCCCTGACTGTTGTATTTAAAAATTAAGACAATGTTTGATATTTATTTAAAATTAAACAATTTTTACCGAACTTTTGTGTACTGAAAATTAGGCAATACCGGTGTTGTTTGATTCTTAATGAAAATTAGAAAATTATTTTCCCCCTGGCTTTTGGGGATTGAAAAATCGGCAATATTGTCTGACTTATTAAAAATTATACACTTCTCCCCTGATTTGTGTGTATAGAGAATTAAGCAATACTGTCTGGCATTTATTAAAAATAAGACAATTTTCCCCTGACTTTTGTGTATTGAAAATTAGACAATATTGTTTCTCATTTTTATTTAAAAGACAATTTTTTCCTCAACTTTTCTGTATTGAAAAATAGGAAAATTAAGTAATTTTTCCTTGACTGGTGTGTATTGAAAATTAGACAATGTTTGATATTTATTTAAAATTCAACAATTTTTACCGAACTTTTGTTTACTGAAAATTAGTCAATATTGTCTAATTCTTAAATAAAATTAGACAATTTTCCCCTGGCTTTTGGGTATTGAAAATCAGGCAATATTGTCTGACTTACTAAAAATTATACACTTCTTCCCTGACTTTTGTGTATAGAGAACTAAGCAATAGGCCTACTGTCTGGCATTTATTAAAAATAAGAATTTTCCCCTGACCTTTGTGTTTTGAAAATTAGACAATATTGTTTTGATTTTTATTTAAAAGACAATTTTTCCCTAATTTTTCTGTATTGAACATGAAGCAAAATTAAGAAATTTTTTCCTGGCTTTTCTAAAAGTATTTATATTTATACAATATTTTCCGATTTCTTTCAAAATCAGGTTTTTTTTCCATTACTTTGTGTACTGAAAATAGGCAATAATGTCTGATTTTACTAAAAATTAGGCAATTTTTCCCCTGACTTTTGCCTAATGACACCGGTAGCACCTATTAACAGCTACATAGGCCTTTTTTTTTTCCAACTGTGTTCAACAACGCCATATGTACAATTTCGTTCAGCGCCATACGTTAATCAGCAATAAACCATATCTATTCCGAGGGAATAAAAAACCGCCAGCTATTTTTAGCCTTTTTCCGCTTTTTATTGCGTTTTTAAGTAAATTTCTAGCCTAACTGCTGAAATTTAATCATTGGTATTGTGTTTACTTCTCTTACGCCATAAAAGCACGTTTCTCTTGGTCAGACCTAAAGCGTAGAAAAAAAGTTACTTTAAAGATCAATAGATGGCGCAAAAATACGACGCCCTCTATAGGCATGAAAATTTACCAAAAAAAAAATAAACCACTTTAGTAATTAAATTACTTCAACAGGGACCCCATTTGGTGAGCATGTCTAGTCTATCTTAATAACCTCCTACAAAATGGCATCATAATATGCTGATCTTAGGGTAGGCCTACTGAGTTGAATTGAATTGAAAGACAAGAAAATATTTTGTATTGAGTCTGGTTTTTCAATTTGGAAATCTTAAGGTGCGTCTACACAATATCACAAAACGTGTTTTATAGCAAACCTGTTTCAAAAAAGAGAAGAAAAAAGTTATATAACATGATGTCATTTAACATTTTTCTTGGTATATCATCTAAATTGTAGGCCTATCCTTCAGTAACGTGTTATATAACAAGTTGTACAACAAAACTTAAAGGGACAGTCTCACTTTGAAACAAGTTGGTTTTAATAAAAAAAACGTGAAAAATTATAATTAAAATTGAAA
>JAQIXP010005775.1:0-10139 GCA_034700285.1 Proteroiulus fuscus
TTTATAATGTTTTTTATATAGTTGAGCAAATAATTTTTTTTATAGTTGAGCACCGAATGGTGCTCGGTCTCGATATTCAGTCTAAAAGCATAAAAATTGTTAAGTGCTTACAAAATTGACTCTGATGAAATCAACTTTTCCTAGAAGTATTCACAAACAGAAAGTAAACGAAAGATTAAAGTAAACGTAGACTGACTTAATACTCATCGATGGCTTAATTCAGAAGTAGCGAATAAGCCGAAAGTTGCTTTTGAGATAATAGTGTTTTTGTGAAAAAAAGGTATAATTTGGAAATAATGTTAAAAGGCTGAAATTTGGTGAGCAGAGAAACAATATATATTTTATAGGGAATGTGCTAATTTTGGTTAAATAATTAAATTAGTAAATTAATTAAGTCATTTGATAATTAAAAGGCTTTAAAATGCACATTCGCTAGTTTGACTTTGATAAAGTTTGTAGGAAAGTGAAATAAATTAAGCATGAAGTGGCGAATATGCACGTCCATTAGTTTGCCTATTGAATACAGTGAATGGGGAAAAAAAATAGCGAATATTGTCACGTTCGCTACTTGTATTGTTATAAAAATCTAAGTCACGAGAAATTCTTAAAAGATAAACTAACGAATGGTACCATTCACTACTTGTAACTTTGAGGGATGATACCTTGTTGGATATTTGCTACTCTACACTTCTGTAACTTTAACAATTATTGGTTAAATTAATATTTCTGTAACTTTCGGTTAATTCACTTTTTTGACAAATTGGCTCATTCGCTACTTCTGAATTAAGCCCTCGACATGCACTTATATAAAATCCCTTCTAAAATAAAAAAAATTACTCTTAAAAAAATTCGGTATTTTTTAAAAGTTTTTCTGAAGTTCATTTTTCTGTAAGAAAATTACACATGTGTCTGTGAGCTTCCATAGTTTATCTAAAACACATAATTTTATTTTTAATTTTTATAGCAGTTTTTCTGTAAAAATTTACAAATATTTCTATAAACCACCTTTGTTTATGTACTGGATACACATCCTACATTTTTACATGACATTCTGCAAATTTAAAAGATGTCTTCTAGAAACCAAAACCGCAGAGAAATTAACCAAAAGATATTACAGCCACTAATTTACAGATCACGTAATCAGTATTATATTTTACAAAATATTTACGCTAATAAAATTACAGCACATTGCTCCAAATACATTTATGCTGGCACAATGTTGTGTGATTTAACAGAAAAAATTGTTCGGTGTAAACAGATAAACACCGAAATGGAAAAACCCTCGTGATCACAGATCTGACTTTCTATTCATTTTTTAAAAAAAAAAAAAAAGGAAATTTATTTGAAAGAAATAAATAAAAAAAATCGTAAGATGATTTAGATGCTGAGAAAATGGGCTAACTCAAACTTTGAAATCTTGCCAAAGATTGCAAGTAAGAAAGACAGGTCCGGAAACAAGTCCTGACAGAAAAAACTCTCCGTATAACTGTACCTTATATAAAATACAACTCGTGTGAATTCGACTGAAATTTTTCTATTTATTTTCTGCTTTTTTTCTCCTTCAACTTCTAATATTTTTATCAGGGAAAAAAATGCAGCAAAATCAATAATTCAAAATGTCTTGTGGTATATTTAAGGGGCATCATATTTTACGAATATACAACACATTCACTAAAAAGAGCATTCCTAAAATGTCATTTTCGTAAAGTCAGTGGATTTTGGTTTCGACTTACACAATTATATGCCTTGATGCAGAAAATTACTTTTGAATTACGCGATTTTATTATTCGAAGTGTAATATTTCCAAGAAAATAATGCCAAAAGTTCTTAGAAATTTCATTCCTAATTAAATTTAAGCATGCCCTACATCTTGTGCATGCAGAAAATTCAGCTTAATTGAAAATTGTTTTCATCAAAATTACAAATCAATATAGTCAGATTAAACATACCTTGCCAAAACATACCCTAGCGGTCATGATGTCAACACATCAATGCATGTTTTACAGTCAAACCACATCAACACTGGTTCCTATGTGCTTCAATAATTGACTTCCTGACCACTAGGTGTACTATTCCCTAAAATATGGTAAATCTGACCATAGCAAGAGAGTCCACTCTGAAATCAAGCTACTGCACTTGTACTGTATTTATATAATTAGAATTACTGAGCAAAGTTTTAAAATATTATCTCATAGATGGCAGCCACTGCTAACATGTGATGTCATAGGGAGGGTGGGCCACTTATATCTGGCATACCATATCATGTGATGTCATAGGGAGGGTGGCCCATCTTGTATATCATAGCCCCCCTATGATGTCAGCAATGGTGCTCCAAATAAAGGAAAAATCAATGACTACAGCCTCATGCAATTTTTAACTATAATTAACTTTTGCCAGAAATTTCAGAAAATAAGACCTTCTACTTAATTTAAGTTATTTTATTTACAAAAGAAAATTCAAGCTGTGCTGATCTCTACATAACAGGGATAATCACCAATTTTTAGTTCATTTCAGCTATATTTAGCCACATCAATGAATTTATAAACATTTGTACAACATTTGAATGTATACTTGCATGCATGCTGCTTCATTTTGTCAACATTATAGTGGAAATAACTGATATTTAGGAGTCAATTGGCAAGAGTTTACATCTAGAAACAGCTGCAAATAGTTTCTATATATTTTACATATGTAGGGTTAGTCAGCTACAATTGCAATCGATTCTTTTAACCCTTATCAAATACCAAATTCTGGGAATTCCCATGTAAACAGCTAGTGTATCCCTCTTTAAATTTTTATAAAAACACTGCATTGGTATAGTGTACGTAAACAACCACGGCCCTTATTTTTTTAGCTTAAATATTTATGTAGTTAATCATATTAAAACACATGTAGACCATGTAAGTTCCAGTACATTGACTATTATAGACTATGTCATTGATATTGTTAGCTAAGGAACGTTCAAATGTTACGTAATATTTTTGACTACTGTATAATTATCCTCCTCGTCCCATGTAACACATGGATGCAGTTAATAACTATAACCATTATAATTATAATCAGACCAACTAAACTTATGCTTGAAATTTGCAAACCAGTGGCTGAGAATGAAACTACAAACATCCAATTACACTATTTTGGGGTACTTCTGAGCCCATAGTTCCCTTTGTACCCACTAGGTGAAAAGTTGAATATGTTAAGGTTGGACAAACTATAACTCCAACTATAACTAAAAAATGATAACAATATTGCAAAACCAGTATTACTGAACATGTCATGGTATTTGGCAATATTAGCATACTGGTATCAGTATTCCAAAGAACATTTACCAATACACTATTACAAAATTATTGCGTTGTACCATTGTGCCGTTAGATGCCGCCACTGCAGGCCAAAGCAAATTACAGCAAAACTCAATGGGAGATCCTTGGTGCAATGGCGGCTAAATCGATCCTTGGTGCAATGGCGGCACTTCCTGTTGTAATGGTGTATAGGCCAGCACCATTTTCTCAAGGCAATTAACCACGTATATCTTATTATCCACGGGCCCTATTTCAACAAGTTTCTAGAATCTAAAATCCTGAATTTCAATCCAGAATCCAAAATAACACAAATATTTTCATGGAACAAAACCAAGAAAAATGGCTCCATGGAACATTCCCAATCCTGCTATCCTATCCACTTCCATGAAAGATTCAGTATTAGGGATTGTACAATGGAATCAAATTTCTAGGATTCTAGATAGAGATTGAGGATTTTAGATCTAGGGTCTTCATGAAATAGGTCCCTGGTTTTGTTATTAAGGGGAAACTTGGCTTTATTACATAAGTCTTTTTTTCAGTATTACAACTTTTCATCATATTTTTTTTATGAATAAATACCATATTTTTACTGACTTTTTCAATTTTGGCATTATATCAATTACACAAAGAGTTACTTAATACATTACTGGTAAAAGTTAAGTCTATGCACTTAAGAATTTCTTACAGAGCTAGTATAGGAGACTTTATGTAAACATGCACACAATATTTTCTCCATTGCATAAAAGGAATGTTGCATATAGCAAACTGTTAGTGTTTTTGCCATTCATTGCTTCTATATATCCAAATGGTTTAATAATAATGCCCCATTACCTTAAGTGGGTATCATAAGAAACACATCTACCACTGGGGGAAGTACAGTTTCCACATCTATACTCACTGCTTGTGAGAAGAGTTTTAATAATAAATGATATCACTGATTGATGCATCAATTAGCGATATAGTACTAGTATTATATACTCTATACATCTTCTCCTTCTATCAGATTGTTTCTGCTACATTTCAGAATAAACCCATTAAAGCCATCTAACATAAGAGTGCAACTATTTCATCCTCCATGCATCCTGCTTCTATTCTTTTCAACATAATGACTGACTTTGGTGCATCCATCATAAAAAGCTACAATAATAATATGCAGCATCAATGCTTTAAAGTGCTTTTTATGAATATTGGAAAGTTTGGCAGAAAATTTTGATTGTAAATTACTTCTGGATGCATGTAAACATCATCTTATAAGTGCTTAAATGCCAAAGCAACTAGCACTCTCATGCCTCATACTCAAATGCATGCTGAACCCATTTGGGAAATATTTCCCCAAAAAATTGAATAATTGAGAATTCCTATTAAAAAATATAGGGATATTACAGGAAAAATTTCCCCAAAATAAAGATAAAGATCACAACTTTATTTGGCTAGAAAAAGGTACCTGGGTCAAAGATATATAGCAAGAACACTTTTTGAAATAAAAATATTGGAATGTAATAGGAATTTCTTCCCAAAATATAGAATTCTTATGAGAATATTTCATAACATTAAGAAATATCAAAGTAACTACTTTCTAAAATATATGAATATCATAGGAATTTGTTTCTTACACACTTATAGTAGGCCTATAATTATTTTTTCCCCCAAAAAATATAAAAAAGTTAAGGATTTTTTAGAAAATTTCAAGTTATTACAGTGAATTTTTACAAAATATAAGAATATTATAGTAGGCCTATTTTTCCAAAATATATAGGAATGTCATCGAATTTCTTTCCCAATATGTAGAAACATTAAATAATTTTTTAAACTTAATACAGGATAGTTTTGATGATCCCTGACAAAGTAGCAGAGTGATGTGGTTAATGTTTTAGAATATACATTTAGCACAAGTGACTATTTGTAAATTTGAACACAAACATTGCAAAATATAGAATCAATAATATTTTTCAGTAAATGAAGAATTTTAATTTTTTTTTCATAAATATATGAATTTAATAACATTTTGTATATATAAATAAAAAGCCTATTACAGTAAAAGATAAATTTAAATTTAGGATAAATATAATTATATTTAATTATAAAAAATAATAAAATTTAAAAAAATAGGATAAAAAAATGAAAACATAGGAATTTCAAGGGGAAAAATTCAGGAAATCTACGGCATCCGTGAGTCCTGATGTATGTTAATTATTGGCTGAATTTTCTGTCAATTTTTAAAATAGGAAATATTATTAAATTTTAGGGAAAGCTGAACTCAAATCCTTACATAGTTTTTGTGGTACCTATATCACTCAATAAAAATATAATTTAAATATAAACCATACCTAAAATTATAATTTAAAACGAGGATTTATAAACACGTATATAGGTTTATAAAATGCCTTTGAGATCTTATCGTAAGACATTGTCCATTTAAATACACAAAAGTCCAGATATATATATTTATCCTTATATAAAAAGGCACATTAGTTTCAAAACTTCATGTCAGAGAAGATAAAATATAACCACAGGTAAACACATCTAAATAATGCACTTGGTCCAATGATGCATACCAATACCCAAAAGGAAATAGCCAGTTTACAAAGCCATTTCTCATTGAATGTCAGCTTAGGACATATTATAGTGATTTAAAATATATATGTAAGTCATAAACTATCAATTTCCTATTTCAAGAAATAGATTTTGACAGGAAAGTGCCACTCTCATCAGCATCAACATTCTATTTCCGGCAATTCTTAACCCTAAATATGATTCTTTATAATATTTACTTATACTGGGCAGACTTATTTGCTTCCAAAATTTATCAAAGACATTTCCTTTTAACTGAAAAGTTGTAAAGGTTAATTCTTTCTGGTTTTCCAAGTATATTCTTTACAAATTTCAAGGTTTTTCTTAAAACATCTTAGAAACTCATTCATTTTAGAATGAAAACAGTAATTATCTAGAAAGTAAGTTATGACATTATAAATGGAAACTTCACCTTGTTACAAGTTATTTTTTTTTCAAATGAAGACAAAAACAATTCAGGTATAGATCTAATAGAAATTAAAATTTTAAATTGTACTTACGGCCGGCCAAGTAAAGTATGCATTATATAGACAACATTTTACAAGAAAAATATGCTTAAACAAGTTTAGGACTGTTCTGAGAATCTATGACCAAGATTATAAGTTTCTGGAGTGTGTATTTAGCTTTGTTTGCCATTATTCCTCTATTTGTGTATAGTTACGAACTTTGGCTAGCATAGTTCAGGGAAGATACAAATCTTTAATTTAAGAAAAAACAATTAAATTCGGATTATATTTGAATATTTTTATTTAAATCATATACTTAATGGTTGTCAAACATGATCCAATTCCTAATTGTTGGTTAGGTAACCAAGGGTTAAGGATTAAAGTATTTTAACCTTAATGGACTTTTCCGATATTTCCTGCAATGTCTATATTTGCTATAATTGCCAATAATAATTCGGCATATATTCATTGTATTTGCAGGGCTGCAGGCTGCCATTAAAAATCACTGGATTTGAGAAATTTCTTTGCAAAAATTCCAATACCAAACCATAATAAATTCTGAGGAGGAATTTTTCTCTAAAATTCATTTTACACAACGCCACCTATATGAGAAATACGGCACCCTAGCAAATAGCTGTAGCTATGTTGGTTTTGATGAAGCAAGAATTGTTTTGTGGGAAATAGTATTGCAAGCGAAACCCCCAAGCACCCCCATTTGGATAAAATATATAAACTGCCCCCCCACACCCCAAAACAGTGGCTACTTCACCGCTGAGTATAAGCTTATTTTTTTCAAAACACTATAAATTGAGACTTTCAAAACCCAATTTACAGCTTACATGGCAAAAACAATGTTTTGGGGCAAGTTTAGATTTACGTATTAAAATCGCTTCATCTTCAAAGTGTTAAGAGTGTGGAAGTAAATGCCATAGAGATTGAGAAGAAAAAACAATGTGACATAAAGGGATTAACTTGTGCCTTTTATCAAGTGGAAGATTAAAACAATAAGTGCAAAAGGGATTAGAAAGTTTGAAACAACCAAGGCTAAAATATACAAAGTGCTTTGCACGTATTTTACAAAAGACAAGCCCTTGTCACATAAACACTATAGAGAGAGAGAGAGAGAGAGAGAAAGAGCGAATTAGACGAGTGCAGATTCTAAACGAAATCTCGGGCAAAATGAAGGCAAAGATTAGATGTAATCTCCGGAGAAAATCTCCTCACCAAAAACTTTTAAGTTGATGACGTACGGTTTGTATTTTACTTACTGATGCACGTGTTAATTAAGTGATGTTCAACAACTCAAGAACTTGTCTTTTATCTCACCCAAAAAGAAAGATATAAAATAGCCAAAGAGGGTACCATTGCAACATAATTAAGCACTTAAAGGGACAGTCCTCAAGCATTTTTTGCAAGAAAGAGAGGAAAAATCAAGAAGAGCATAAAATTGAAATTTAATTTATAATTAGCATTCAAAAGTTATTCATTTTGAAACATGCCAATGTGGACAAAAATCTCGATGGTTGATAGTAGCCATGTTAGGAGTCATTTTGTCAATCCCTCTATAGTGATACCGAGCAAAAGAACGGCATGAATATCCCATTACTGGCAATTACAAGTCAATGGAAATTTACGCCGTTCTTTTGCTAGGTATCACTATATAGTAATAAACTTGAAAATTTTGGAGTAACAGAGAATGCAGTCAATGCACATAACTATTACATTGCGATAAAGTAAAACCAAATTGAACCTTCCCCCCACCCCTCTTGCACGCAGTGCCATTCTGCCTGGGTGGGAGACTGTTATAAATATGGCGCCTATTCTCTATTCTCTTTTTTAGAAACATTGTGATTTCTAAATTACAGCATAGGTGAACTGCAATCTACATAAATAAAGAAGAAATTCTGTGTGTGTGTGTGTGTGTGTGTGTGTGTCTGTCTGTTTGACAGGAATGCATTTCCACAGTTTTCAAGCTTTTCACTCGAAACTTTCACCACTGATCAGTCTTGCCATGAGACAACCATGGGGGGTTCCCGCCCTACCTTCTTTTCCACTTCTCCCCCCACGTTTTGCCTCCTTCCCCCCCCCGTTTTTTAAGTGTTTCTGTGTATTTCCACAGTTTTGGAGCTTTTCACTCGAAACTATCACCACTGGTCGGTGTTGGCATGGGACACCCAGTGAGGGGTTTGCAACCCCCCCTTCCCCCTCATCCCCCTTATTTTTTGTGTGTGTTTCTGTGCATTTCCACAGTTTTGGACCTTTTCACTCGAAACTTTCACCACTGGTCAGTGTCGGCATGGGACACCCAGTGAAGGGGGGGGGGAGAAGGTTCGCAATCCCCCCTCCCCCTTATTTTTTAGTGTGTGTTTCTGTGCATTTTCCCAGTTTTGGAACTTTTAACTCAAAACAATACCCACTGGTTGGTGTTGGCATGGGACCCCCAGTGAGGGAGGGTTCGCAACATCTCTCCTCCCCCCTCCCCCCGTTTTTTATGTGTGTTTCTGTGCACTTTCACAGTTTTGGAGCTTTTCACTCCAAACATTTACCACTGATTGGTGTTGGCATGGGACACCCAGTGGTGGGCCTGCATGATTTCTTGCAACAAATGTTAAAACATCAGTTATTTTGCTACATTGGTCAATATTATTACACCACATGGTCAAACTTCAATGCTTGCACCAGATTGATTAATATTATTGTGTTCTGAGTATTTCTTAACCCAGGCAATGCTGGGTACCCCAGCCAGTTATAAATAAGACTGCCCTTCTTTATTATTAATAATCTTAATTTTAAGATTCATTTGTCCCAAAGTGGGACTGTCCCTTTAAGGATAAACTAGCAGCACATAGTAACTCTGATGTTTATTATTGACAATCCGGTACATGGAATTAAGGGGCCATCCATTAATGACGTCAACAAATTTCCGTGAATCCACTTAATCAGTAATACACAATGACATCATGCGCCATTTAATGGTGACAAATAGCTATAAAGAGTAGTCCATAAAATTAAGAACAGATAGCCAAAAAAACACAATGTTGACATCAACAACGGATGGCCCCTAATGGTGCACAACAGCACACTGTCCAACAGTTACAAAGTTATTATTCTTTAGGCCTACATGTCTATTGATTTAAAGTGTTTATATACCTTCTTAAATTTAAATGCAAATTTCATTTACAAATTACGGTATGTAGGCCTAATTGTTTACACTAATTATGTATACTAAAATGAGTACATTATAGTGCATTCATAAATTAGCAATATCGTTGAAATTTATTATGTATATGGGATTCAAAATTATAGGGCGGCTTTACATAAATGCCTTTTCGAAACAAAATAGTTGATAAAATATTCCATGAATAATTCAAAATGATTTGCAGACAGGTGCAAAAATACAACTGAAAACTACATATTGCAATTTGCAATTGTGCATTTTATCAATGAATCCAAAGTGCAAATATGGCTGCAGGATTGTTTAATGTACCAAATGAACAATGAGTTTTTTCCAAGAATTTTCCAAACTTTGAAACTTAGAAACTTTTGTCAAATGTCTTGTGTGACCATTAAGAATTAATCAGTACACTAGTATATTGTCGTGATTGGTTAATAGTATAATCAGTGCAAAGTGCATTTTACTAGCAGGCATATACATCTATAAATAACTAGTTAAAGCAATATACAGGGTGAGCACAAAAGAATGTCCATACTTTAAAAATTAATTACGACAAAAGTACAAAAGGTACAACATTGCGGTTTGCTTTATTCAAAAGATACACTTATTAAGTTTTTTATGACGCTCTCGTTTCAAACCATTATG
>JAQIXP010005776.1:0-10139 GCA_034700285.1 Proteroiulus fuscus
TTACATTTTGGGCCAGTTTATGAGTTCGTGTGTGGGATAATCATATAGTTTAAATAATTACAATTTGCAATTATTTTATTATTTGTTTGCATTTAAATTTTATTCAGTGTTGTAAATGATTAAATTTAATTTCTAGTCATATATTATGTCAAATTTTGTGATAACATGCAATTTAAAATGTCATTTTTTTGCAAATTTGAAAAAAAATGTGTCCTAAAAAGTCCTAAATTTTGCAAAAAATGTCCTAAAATGACCTAAAAATTTTCAAAAAATGTCCTAAAATGTCCTAAAATTTTGCAAAAAATGTCCTAAATTCCTAACAAAAATGGTCAACTTTCAGAGTGGGAAAAATAAAAAGTGAAAAAGTAGGGATTTTCCTAGAAACCATTTTATTTGTTTTTAATTTTGATCATAAACAAAAGAAAAAAAAACCAATACTAAGAACGTCATGTACGTATTATATCGCTTGAGTTCAATGTTAATTCCTAGCCCAATCAAGGGCATTTTGAGCCCATTTTTCAATTATTGGTAGATCTGTTAAGTTTTTTTTCTGAACTCGTGATTTATGTAAGCATGAGTGTTGCATTATCGACTAGGATATAAATTAATATGACCTTGTAACAGCATTACGTGGTTGATTCCCTAGCAATTAAGTGCTAGCTAGTTCATATTAGTATTCTGAATCATTATCTGGCTATTGTGGCGCCTGGACTTTATCCAACTGTGTTTATCAATAATTACAGAAAAACAAATAGCAACAAAACTTTTGCAATGCAGGGAAAGTCACACCAAAAAGAACCCTGTAATTCTATGGTCTGGTCTCATGTGATGGGTAGACATATTTCTACAACACCCAAAAACAATAAAGTAATACCAGGAAAGGTATAAAACTTTCATATGCATTTTTATTGAAATTTAAATTATAATTTTAAAATTTGGTCGACTGTTAAATTGTGCTGTCCCGAATTTGCCCTGCTTTAACTTCTGATATTTACTTGCACCTTTATGTTTAATCACGTTATGATGGCGTCACTAAAATATGGTGCAACTTCACAGTTGTGTAGTTATGAGGGGTGAGGTTTAGCCCCACCTTATTTTTCCTTCTTCCTTAAAAAATATCAAGAATAATTATGTATAAAAATCGCCTACAACTTATGTATGCAAAACCCTCAAAAGCGTCTGAAGTTGTGCCACTGCAATTGAATCAGTGCATTTTTAATGTTCACTCAAAGAAACTGACAAGAAAATACAAATTTTATTATAATATTTAGTAGGTTTATTATAATAATTTTCAGAAAAATAACCATAATCGTACTTATGTTGAGTTCGTATAATATACCAAGTAAACAAATAATGATTTCTACATCAATTACGAATATTCCAACCATTTCTTGTATTCGGGGTGATTTGCCATTCTGTTAAGGTAAACAAAATAAGTGATAAATGTATTACGAGATAGGCCTAAATAGGCAAAAATTATTATGCTTTAAAGCTTACTAACCCAAAATGGGTGAATTCGAACAATCTTGTATTTTTGTCCAAACTTTCCAGTGTGGTAAAGTCATCAGAGCTCAGCTTGAAATCGAATATCTATCATGGGAGTTAAAATATGAAAGCTGACATATGCAAACGTTTGTTTTGCAGAAAATGTTCCACAATTATGGTGATAGTGTTTTACAAGAGTAGATTTTCTGCAGTTTTCTGCTCTGTAGAAAGATGACAGACTATAGCCTAGTTATGTAATGATTTCTGAAGAAATTGGTGATATTGAATTATTTTTTGCAGAAAATCTACTGTAGAAACACGTGTCACTTTATTTTAAAAGTATTTCCTTTAAAAAGGTTAACTCAGGGGTTATTTAAATTATTTTACAAAAAGTATAAAGTAAACTTACTTCAAAATTCTCCTTGATTCTGGAAGGTGAAACACTTTTGGGAATGACTATCATTCCAAGCTGAACCAAGAATCGTAACAATATCTGAAAATGTTAGTTTACAGTTTAAAAAACAATGAATTTAAATTATAGTACATGTATGTAAGTAAAACAGATCAAAAAGATCCTGGAGGTAATATATGAGTAAGTACCTGAGATGGGGTTTTCTTATATTTTTCACTGAGCTGCTTTACAACTGGATCTCCCAGCAAACTTGGCACTTCAAGTCTTCAAGATTAAAAATGTAAATATTAAAGTGATTTTTTAGGAAGAAGAGCGTAGAAAACGCGATTGATAAATAGAAAAAACTCTGACGGGATTTTTTTTGCTCACTTGATTCCACGGCTGCTTTCCATTAAAGTTTTTAATCCTGGAGATCCGATGGGTCCATAGGCAGTTATTGTTATACCCTTTTTCTTACAATATTCAAAAAGTTTTTTCTGCTGGAGATAAACGTGACATTCCACCTGATTGGTGACCGGAATAGTCCTGCCACCTTTAATGATACGATCGATCTGCTCGTAACTGAAGTTGGACACTCCGATGGATTTGGTGAGGCCAAGGCTCACCATTTCTTCCATTTTCTGAAAATAGAAAAACATATTTGTTGGAAATTCTGTAGTTTTTTTAATAGTGTCTATCTTTGAATGGGATACCTTCCAAATTGCTGGCAGGTCGGTCGATGGATCAAGTAGGGCTTCCTTGTTTTCGTTCACAGGAAAGGAGTCATCGTCAGTAATGTACTGAAATCCAAATGGACTGTGGACCAAATACAGATCCACATAATCCAGTTGGAGGTTTTTTAGGGATAGATCCAAGAATTTTTTGACGTGCTCTGGACGCATACCATTGGATGGCAGCTATATGGCATGTACGGGAAACAAGCTATTAAAAATCATTCCCAAAAGAGAGAAGGACATGCAGGCATATTGCATGTATGCTTGCATATAGGGGGGTGTTCAGGGCCATACAAATGTATGCTGTATTAATTGAAACGTGATTCAATAAATCTGATTCATTCATCCCCTTTCCCTCCCCCGGCCACTTCTTCCTTTACCTTGGTAACAACAAACACATCCTCCCTTTTTATTTTTCCGGAATCGATCACACTTTTGATGGCTGCACCAACATCTTTTTCATTTTTATATACGAAGGCTGTGTCAATATGCCGATAGCCCAATTCCAATGCCACTTTAATAGCATTGAAAATGTCAGCTTTTTCTCCCTGGATGAAATTTAAAAGTATAACCGTTAAAATTAACAGTAACAGGTGAAGTTTGAGCTAGTTTACACACAGACTTAGCATTTTGTAAGATCAATCGTAGAAACATATTACTAACACTTTATCTCATATTGCAATTTTAGACCCCCTTCCTTCCTTCCCTGCAATCCTCCAATTGCAATTATTACAAGTTTCCAAATGTTAAGTTAGCTAAACATTTAAATGGAAAATCTGAAACATTATTTATGAGAATTCAATACATAAATTTTAAGAGTTTTCATTGCTGGTACTTGATTTATTCAACGATTTACAAATATCGTGTGAATGTTACAAAATAACCCGAACAGTTATAATACTTTTTCTTGCTTGACAGAGCAAATGAAATATTAATATTTTTACTCAAGCCACTTTTGAATGGGAGTGTTAATTGAATAAGTTATTTCATACGTGATGTATCATGCAAAATGGCGGCATTAATCACTGCTTTCATTAAATATGTATGCTTCATTTCTATTAAATTTTGCAGAATAAGGAGATGGAGGTTCTTACCTGCCATGTCCCAAGTCCAATGATTGGCATTTTTAGCCCATTATTTAATTGGACGTAGGTCTTTTCGGAGCTCATTATGTGCTCTTTGTTTTTGTTATTTCTGCTTGTGGAAATATGCCACAAATGGACGGATATTATACTTTCAGTTTGCTGCGCTCAGTTTATGCAATGCAAGTGTATAAATATAGTTTCTTTTTCATATACTGCATCATTATAGGATTGACAGAAATTCATTTGGCCTTGATGTATGAAGGCCAATGAGTATATATAACTACTGTGTTGGGAAAAGGGATGGGAGACTGTCGTTTCATGCTAATAATTCAAAATAGTAGACGTGAGGTCACAGAAGTATGAATAGCGATTAACATCTCAGTTTTTTGTTAATTTGTTGACAACGGTTAGTATTGCATTTTATTTAAAAAAAATTACATTTATTATTACATGTAAAATCAATTTTTTTCCCTAATTACATGTATTCAAATCAATTTCAAAAGCTTGCTTATTCAATCTGAATAATTATTTAAAAAGAGTTACTAGTTAATCATTGTTGATTAGTTAAATCAAACAACATTTATTAGTCTTAAATCTATTGCACGGTTGTGAAATTGCTATGCATATTTTTTTTCTTCAAATTATTAGGAAACTAAATTTCACATTTGAAGAGGTTTTTTTGTAGAATTTTTGTATAACATTTTATATAAAAACAATCAAGCACATATATAGGCATCCATTTGTAAAATACTAATATATGTTTATTAAAATTAAAATACACACTTTGGTTGACAACTTGACATTGACCTTGCGTGGACCAGATATCAAGGGCTACTTGTTTGTAAAAATAATATTGAATTTATAATTTATTGGAATGCTATCTTTTATTCAATATTTAACTTGTGCGATGGTATTAAATTTATCATTGGCACCAACTGCGATCCTGCTTGCATTTGCCACGAAACCATAACATCATAAGTTTGTTTTTCTCATTCAATGACTTCTTGATTAAAATACTTGGTTCTCCTTTTTCTTCCTCTTCTGACTACAATTAAGCAAGAAAATAGAAATTAAACGTTAATTTTTTGTTTTCCTGGAATATTCATTTTGAGCTGTTGCTATGTGCATCTATGTTTCTGACAATATTATGACACCTGTCAATTCGTTTTATTTATTTACCTATAAATATCAACTGATGTTTTTTTTTAAAATATTTACCAAGGGGGGAGGGAATATTCGTTTGCAGTTGTGCCTGAACATGTGTTCCTTGTAAGCCTCTCTGAGTATTTCGATCCATTCTCGGTCCAAACAAGGACTGCACAGATGGCAGATCTGAGTTTGACAATTCTGGTAGCATGCTTTGGAGTTGCAAAAATCAGCATTGATCATCAGATCCTTTTTAGATATTCTCATGTCGTCATTGTAGTGGGCATCCTTTGATCTGATATGCATTAATAATAGGCTAATAATAAATTAACGCATAAATGTTCAATTTTGGATTTTTCTGACTCACTTATTTTCGTTCGATCCTTTTTTATGTAGCCAATGAGCCAATCCAACTAGACTGAGAACGTTGTAGATGACTTGTTCATATAATAATTTGTTTTGGGGAAAATGGGATGAGGAAAGATTTGGAGACATATTAGCCTGGAAGAAACACCAAATTATTTTATTTATTTGATTTCAAATTAGAAGCTATATGGTTATACGGAGAAGATATATTATACTAACTGTAACTTATCAGTTCTTTGGACTTACTTCCATAATGTGTACGTTGAGATTTTCGTCTAGAACGAAATCAAACCTCATCATTTCATAGAAATTTCTGGAAGAAGGACAAATTAACATATTTTTATGCATGGTTCATAATTCTAAAATGAAAAATGGACTGTGATTTATATTTGTTCAATTACCTGGAAGTCTTGTATTTCGATGTGGTTGCAATCAGCTTGTATTCTTTTTCAAGAATAACCTGCCTAATTGCATCTTCTATCTGATCCCAGATTGAAGCTGGGTTTTTGCCTTGATAAAGAAAAATATAATATAAAATACTGTATAAAAGTCAATCTGTTAAACTGTTACATATTATATTAATATCATTTGGATATACCTATTGATTTTAAATAGGCATTTAAAGATTCCTTCATGGTGTAACCTAAAGTTTCGTAATAATATTTCAGCGATGGCATCTGCAATGAATTAGTGGAATGTGTAATATTTTATTATGGATTTTAAGTTCATTAGGATCATTGGATTTACTTTTTTGGCTTGAACTTACTTCCCATGTTGGGGTGTAATCATCTCCCACAACGTATTTGTCCAAGAGTTCTGCATCGAAAGGGTGATATTGGAGTGGACAAAACCTGTGATATTTGAAATAGGAATTTATTACTTTACAATTAAATACTAATTTGGTTTATCGATGTTTAATTTAAAGTTTTTATCTTTATTTTACCGCAAGAGAGCATCCCCATTATAAATGTAAACACGAAGTGGATCTATGGAAGTAATGATGGTGTATATACCAATATCAAATTTCCTTAAAATAATGATAATAATAATAAGCATTTCAGTTCCTAGTCTGTTCAAAATATAACAGTGAATGTGAGTGATTATATAACATATACCTGTCATCAATTAATAAAGGGTTTTGAATGAATTCTTGCACAAAAGATCCTTCCTGAGTAAGATTGAGCAAAGACAGTTTTTCTACTTTAATGCCTCGATGTTTGTTGTTTTTCTGCACGAAAACTTTGTCGGGATACTTGTCTGCCTGAATTGAATATTACAAAATTCATATTTCTGATTTCAAAATTAAGTGAGGAATGATGCAGTTAGGAGATGACGTAGACCTAAACTTACATACTGCAATAGGGCTTGTTTATCGTAGGGCATTCGGAATGCTGTTGGAATGTAAGTTATGTTTGAGGTGGCCAAACTAACTTTGTTGGTTATGAATCCTGAGCCTGGAAAATGATTGACCTAAACGGATATTTTTTTTAATAATCACATTTTTGAGTATTTCTCAAATCAAGTTTCTATAGTTTTTTTTTGATAAGTTGTTTATGTGTGATAGTTACCAATGCAATTACTTTTTCAAAAGATTTTTTTTAGAAAATGGGAAGTCATATTTTGCTTTTATATTTACATGTTTATGTAAATTCTTTTGTCAAGATAGTTTTTTATACAGACGTATTTCCACCACTGTGATAGCAAACTAACAATGAAATATTTGCATTTTTATAAATTCCTCGGACTGCATTTCGAGGTGTTATAAAAAGGAAGAGTTTTTAATATATATACAAACTAAAAGGAATTAGGTGCTTGACCTTTTGGTTTGGCCTCAGTTCCTGCATGATGTTTTTCATTTCTATAAATGGATAATCGTGGGCCCACAGAATGTCCCACGTGGAGTGGGCGTAACCGAAGGTGTAACCCAGCAAACCAAACACTCCAAATACGTGGTTCAAATATCCGGATTGTATATTTCTGCCGTGAATCCACACTATCGGTTTCTTTGGCTGTTGTGCTAGATCAGGATGACCACTTCCGCCTGAATTGGAATTAGCCTTTAGCTCTTGAAATTCCAATGGAATATGTTCTTCCTGAGCTTCCACCATCGGAGTGTCATGGTTGGCAAAGACGTTCTCGCGATGCAGAACTCGCAGTTGATAAACGTTAATGGTCAAAATTAGCACTCCAAGGGCTAAAATGGCCAGCATAGCATAGATTAAATGCATTCGCTGATATCCAATGCATCCTGCTGTGACTCCATGTCGAGTGGCCCAATAGCAATGACCAGCATTAGTCCAGTTATAATTGGTTTCCTTATAACAGGAATCATATTAGTTATTAATTATTGAATTTAAATATAATAGTATGAAAATGTATTTATAGCAGGGTGTAATGATGATGTCACTTTTTTTTAAATCTGATTTTTATGATTTTTTTTCATAAATTCGTGGTTTTTATCCACCATAATTTACAATCTGAAATTATCATTAATGGGGATGTTACTTACTCGAATGGGAAGGTCAAGTCCCATGGCTGGACGATATTGATGAGACGAAAGCCAACGCCTCATCTTTGAAATATATAGACAATGAGGAATTATTAAAATTTATATTTTTAATTTGCATAACTGAATGAATTGATAATTGATAATAAGGATGATGATGATGATAATTTTCATAACTGAAATAAATGGTTAATAATTTTAATAGTAATGTTGATATAAAGAGTTGACTCGATATTGCCATTTTTGGCAATTTTAAACAATATAATTAAAATCAAGGGGAAGTGTGTTAGTCATATATACCAGAAGCAAAATGGCACTTCCAAAATGATTCTTTTGTATGGTCCAATGCCGATTTTTCCAATTTTGAGCTTCTTTAGCAGCTTATATATTACTTCTCTCGAGTTTCTATGAAAATTCATTTTAGTTCTTGCCAAGTATGTTTTCATTAATTACTTTTTGTAAAAAAAATTATTTTTGCTGATGAATTTAAATTAGTTTGTGACCTAGTTTAATTTCACACTCGCTTAAGCCCATTTAAATTGAAAATAACTCAAAACAAATCAGTATAATTGGTCGTGCTATTACATTTCCGCTTTTAAAAGATAAATAATTAAGAAATCCCAAGAAAATTATTTACAATTATTCATATTACGGGGCATAAAAGAAGCATGCGAATTAGTTTTGAATAATTTGTTTCTGGAAAATCAGGTTTAATTGGCAAAAAAAATCTTAAAGATTTATTTTAATTTATACAAGCATGTATTACTTCTGTAGGAAATTTTTTGTTAGTTGTTCCTTGAATCCTTGGATTATAATAATGTTCAAATAATTAGTCAGTTATGCCCAAGCATAAACATGGGGGAATATATTGTCCCGAGGAAAAGCTTTTATAAAAAATTCTTAAACCTTGAAGGTAAATTTGAAGTTTTGTGCAAGTTGCAGCTAATATGAAAGCATGCTTTTATTGTTGAAAAAAAAAAGGTATGAAGCTTGAAGGATATTTTCTGTTCTAGGTTACTGAGACAATGGTGAAACAATAAAACAAGCAAAATGTTACTTTCTCAAAACTTGGTTATAATGAATGAGATACAATGTTAAATTTAAGACTTATTTTCATTCTTGTCCCTAATTACATATTTCTTAAATTATATACATTCGCTCGTAATGCGGTTGAAAAGTTCTAATTGAATTGGTTTAAGTAAGGGGGTGACCTATATTAAAAATTGTTTTGAATTTTAAAAACAATGAACATTTTTGCAATTCCAAGTGCTAGCCATTTAATCGGTACGTACCTAAAAGTTTGTGGGTAAATCACTATATGTAAACCTATGAAAGTTTAGAAATTTCCAAAATGGGCTGAACTATTTTTATATACATGCATCATGTTAAAACTGCAGAAATAACGTTTAGAATATTATCATTGATTGTAAGAAAAAAATAGTAATTTTAAGTTTTGAGTAAACATGTAATCGGTTAAGAGTCAAAACGGTCCATTTGAAACAGCTCTGATTTTTCTCATTTTTTTGGCAGAAAGTTTTTTTTTTAACTTTTTGAAATCTATATTTGCTGGAATTCTTTCATCTGCAAAACAATAGGTAATTCTGAAAAATAGTATTGGATGTGGTATATATCTTACCTTATTTGTAATGGAAGAAACGGGTAATTTGTATGTTTCTACTCTTCCATGTGGTTTCAGTGTCTGTTGCTTCCATAGCGTTTGAGGTTTCCCACCTTTGACTTTCGTGGGTATTTCACTGCCACTGGCCAAAAACTCATCTTGGCCTAAACTGGTACTACCTTGGCCCGACGCAAATTTAAGCCATCAGCAACAATAGCCTCCTCACTGCATGAGCCTTATTTGTATACCTGCATGTTTCGGTTTCTCTCACCTTTTCTTGCTGTTTTGGCCAACCCCAAAAAAGGAGAATTTGAATGGTTTGTTGTGTGTGTCTAAAAGAGTATTCGCCTCAGTTACCAAATAGGACATCGCCCGAAATGCATTAGGGAATATGAATTCCTGTTTTCTGGTAGTGGTATAAGCTCTATTGATTCACTACCCTGAGCCTGAGGGACTGTTTATAATTTAATAGGTCGATTTGCTTTTTATTAACCCACTTATAGACGCCTGACATTGTCGTATCATGTCATTACCACGTTTGCAAATCATCAACCCACCTCTTTAATTAATAAGGAAGATCACTATAATTTTTTTTTGTTAACTAACGATGGGGAAAAGCACATTTCTCAAAATTGCACTAGTCTACCATCAGTGGCGGATCCAGGAATTTCATTTTTTTTGGGGGGGGGGGGCATTTTATTAAGGGTGGGCGCCAATCCCTAAAACGAATAAATGCCCAAAAATGACCACCCTGCAGGGCCGCATGAAGAAATTCCCTGGGGGGAGGGGGGTGGAATCCTAACCAAAA
>JAQIXP010005777.1:0-10135 GCA_034700285.1 Proteroiulus fuscus
ATATTTTGTATATTTTTGAGTATTTTTGAAGTAATTCCAAAAAGTGTCCATGTCCTGTTTTTCGTGGAATTGCCCTTCTATTTCGAACAGTTTGATCGTGTTTAACATTTTTCACATCGTTCATTCATACAGTGATCGGTGTTTTCCAAAAGTATAGTATATGTACATGGCTGTACGTACTATCAACATCGAGATTTTTGTCCACATATAGGCCTACTGGCATGTTTCAAAACTAATAAATATTGAATGATAATTATAAATTTAATTTCAATTTCTACAGCTCTTCTTGTTTTACTCCCCCCCCCCCTCTTTCTTGCTAAAAATGCTTGAGGTATATATACATATATAGATGCATGGTTCGATTTACCGGGGGGGAGGAGGGGTTGGGGGGTTCGACCCCCCTAGTTAGATTCGTAACCCCCCTAGTTATCTGCAGAAAAGACCCCCTAAGGGGGTCGACATTGGAGCATTCTCAACCCCCCCCCCTAAAAGTTCGTGTTGAAAGTCACTGAAATCGTTGAACTCAATACTAAAAAAAATGGTAAAATAGGCACTTTTAGTGATTTTTTACCTATTTTTGAGCATTTTTGAGTGAAAAAAAATCGTCTGCGGCGCCATTTTGAGTCAATTTTTACAATATGTACAAAAACCTAATTTTCACCTATGGCCAAAAATTTAGGAACATTTTTTTGGTCAGCCCCCCTCCCCCCCAAAAAAATGGATTTTTGGGTGCGGCACTGCCTGCTATGTCCAACCCCCCTAGTTCAAAATGCCAAAATCGAACCCTGGTACACCCAACTCCATAGCAGGCCTATAGCAGAATCCATTTCCGTGCTCTAGAAGAATTTTTGTAGGTTTGTTCCAAGGATTATGGCTGATCAAGCGTTTTTGGAAGCCATCTTTATTTGTAATTATTCCGTAACAGTTCTGGTAATTTTGTTATTCAAGTCCTCAAATAAATACAGCACAATCCAGAAAGTTTGAAGATAATTTGTTAAATTGTTTAAATGCCATTAGATTAGTAAAATAGATAGGCCTATAAGTGCATTGAAAAAAAATGAGGGTATAGAAAAATTTGCATACATTATTAAAGCTTTAAACCATTAATTCAAAACAAAATGACTTCGAAAAATGCCCCGATTTTGTTAGGATTTCAATGTTAAGATAATAAACAGTTGACTTTTTTTAACTTAATCAAGTTTCAGTTCGTCTTTATAAAACAGTACGTCTTTTCTTTCTTTCATTTACGGTAAATCAGCGATTAAAATCCAGTGGGTTCTAATAGTCCAATAATTTGTGCTAAAATGCAGTGTTTCAAAACATTTAAGAATTGTTTGGTACAATACAAGACAAGAGGACCACGACACAGTAGCATATAGCCTATACTAGTGTAATGTTTGGTTAGGCTAGGCTAAGTTACGGGGGGTGTATAGGGAGGGGGTTCTCCCAGAGGGTGGTTCCAGAGAGCGAAGCTTCCTGGTTAGGTGATACTGTACAAGACAAGAGTATGCAACTGTGTCGTGGTCCTCTTGTCTTGTTTAGTATGTAGGCCGACCAATTGTTTTTGCAACTTAGATTTTGTAATGTGCTAAGGTCTCATTTTCTCTATTACAAACTCGTTGTAGTTCTTAAAAATTCAAAATGACGTACACTGACTTCAGATTTCGAGATCCAAATGGTTTAAGTAGTAGGGCAATCGTTTTTAAAACTATACTAACCTTTATAATCATATTTTTTTTCATAATTTGTTTCATAAAATAAACCTGGGTACAACGGCAGGCCTAATCAAAAGTGAACAAAGTGAATATAATTTGGTAATATTTATTTTAAAGAGGAAAAATTTTAAAGTATTCTCATGAATTAGGTACCGGGTGCATTAATATTATTAAAATAATTCCCATTTATAACAATATTTGATCAAGGATTTAGATAGGGCAATGGTTTTGGTTACGGAAATGGGAGAACCGCCTAAAAGGATGCAAAACAAATACTTACACTCTGTATGACTCCTGACGCTTTATCCTTGTTTTGTACACATATCCTTAAATAAAATATTAAATTAACGTAAAATTTATATGAAATATAAATAAAACCCCGATCATAACTTTGCCCAGACTCTAGACTTTGCATGTGATAGGCAATGTGACAAACTACCCAAGTTCTTCAAATTCGCAGGGGTAGTTGATCACATTGACCCTTACTTGCAGCATCATTGCAAGGGCAAAAATGTCAATCAATTAAATTTCAAGTGTTTGCTTATAAACAATTTTTACCAATATCATTTCATAAAAAGGATTGAACAAATCTATTAGTGGCAATACAGACTGACATGCATGACCTACCTTCGCGCAATGCCATAATTCCTGAAGCGTGCACTAGTTTAACGATAAACAACGCACGAGGAATGCTGAACAACTACGCGTGCGTAGTTGGACGCTACTCTCTAACCCTTGCACTATCAGTCTATCATGACTATCCAAATAGAGAAAAGAATTTTATAAATTTAAACTTTAGAAAACCCACATTAAATGTACACAGTTGGAAGTAACATTCTTCGTGTAATACTATAATAAATTGTATACCAAAACGTCAGAACATGATCAGGAATTTTAATAGGTGGGCGGGAAATGTTTGGGACATTCAACATGGCTTCATGTTTTTAACATACAATAGGCATAACGTTTCTAGGTTTGTCCCAGAGCACGAGAGTAGCCGTTGAACATCCGTAGGATTCGTAAATGTGTTATTTTCTTTGGTGGAAATTGTCTTATCCAGAAATTATTAATACTTGTTCCATTACAATCAGTTTGTCTCTTCTGTGTCTAAATATATCAGACATCTTTAAAATTTGACTATCATTTTATAGCAGTGTTTTGTTATAAGGTTAGCAGACGAGAAGCAAAGCTCATCAGTATGGCGTCGTCCCCGAAGACTTCAAAACTAAGAAGTTCTAATAAATGTTCACCATCACTCCGTAAGCCCTCCTGCATTTTCATTATTTTATTGCGCAGTTAATGCTAGTAATGGATATTTTAGCGGACATTTCTGTTGTTTAGAGCTTAGCAAATATTTATAATTTGCTTGCGTCGGCTGCTAATGGAGATCTCGAAAATGGCTACTGTTGTCGTTGTCGTCTTCTCCAAAAATTTTCTGTCATTTTGATCTTTTTTTATCATTGCTTTTGTGGTTGATCTTTTTAGTCTTTCTTATTCTCATTCAGCAAGTGCATAGAAATGCTGCTGAATTTATTTAATGCAATTTTTATTGGATACAGAGTCAGACATACGAGTGGTCCTAACATCTATAATATTTATAACAATTTAATAAATGTAAGATTAGTTAGCAGACTGAAAAACAACTAAGGAATAAGCGCCATGATGGATTCATAGCAGAAGCATGGGAGAAGTATCATGCATCCATATAACATCCATATAATCCCAATCCTAAAATATTAAATAAATATCTAGTTGTTTGTGGTACTTTATTTAGAATTTAGTCTTTGAAATTCGTATGCTCATTAAACCGATGGCTATGGTATAAAAAGTCTAATCCCATACCATAATCATGTTCTTGTATTAATTTTATAACAATATACAGGGTGACTAGAAAATGGAAGTGTGAGCGGTGCATTTTGGTTGGCTTTTTCCGTGAATACAATATGAAAATAATAAACTTTTGGACCTATTAGATTCATTAAGTTTTTGAGATCCTAATTCAGCAGTGGTTATAATGAAAACTTTTGATTTCAAACAATTTATACTTTTGATAACCATTTCATTTGAATTTGTTGTGTGTTGATAGTTTTGCATTTTTAAACATAATATGCTTATAAAATAACATATTTTATGCATTTTCATTTTCCTTGAATAAACAATAGTTTTCTGTTATTTAAAAGACTACTTTTGCATTTTACTAAAAAGTAACTGTTAATGCTAAGTTAGCATAATTTTTTTTTTAAATCTTATGAAAAAGCTTTCATTGTACTCTCCAGAAACGTTTTCTAATCAGGACATTTCTTTTTTATATTTTTATTATTAATAAAAAGATGACAAGAACAAAATGGATGCTGTTGCACGTAAGTCTCCGAGGAAGGAGACTAATAATGCCCAGAAAGCTCCCAACAAGACGGAAGATTCTATTACCCCTCTTGTCACTATAAAGACGGAAAAATTTGATGAGGATGATTCTGCCGGTGAGAAAACTGAAAGTGCCCAGGCAGACAAAGCTAATGACAAGAAGAGGCCACTCACCGCCAAAACTGATGTGGGCAAAAAAAAGCAGAAGATAGCCACCCCAACACGACAAATGCCTGCCCGGAGCACAAAACTGGTAAAGCCGGGATCGTCAAAATCGAGTGGAAAAGGTGACGACCAAAGTCCCGTAGCCCTGTTGGACATGTTGGCAGAAGTGGCGGCAGCTAGTTTGGATTCTGACACACCCAAATCATCGAAGAATATCCAGAAGAAGGCAAGTTTCATTCAATGGCAGCATTGACTTTTGCATTTATAAAAGAAAAAAAAGCATTTAGTCAAGTTTTTTTTTCTTTTACATTAATTTGCAGAAACTCATCGGAAAGCTGGCCGAAGCAAAACTAAAACTAGTCAGATATATTTCTTTCTTCATATTTCACTCTGTTGAGCCATGTTTGAGCACTTAAATTTCTGTATTGCAGCAACAACAGGCTACTCCAACTTCTCGATCCGAGGCTATGAACCTTGACCAGCTTCGTATGCTCTCCGACAAGGTCTTGCTAAACATGTTTGCAGAGATGTCAGCGGACGAGATTCGCCGCAATTACACTTACTCGTGCTACCTAATGCCCGAGAAATGCAAGCAAAAATTTCACAGTTTTGGCAATGAAACCAAAGCCCGACTGCAGATGAAAACTCATCTTTTGGGACACATCGCCGAGCTCTTGGCCGAAACAAACGGTATTTGAGGAGTTGTGATTATGTTGGAGGTTGCTGTCTTTTTGTTAGGGTCTCATACTAAACAAATCTTTGACACAGCTGCAGGAAAATCCACTCAAAAAGGAAAATTTATGGCTGAACCGGTCATGGTGAGGAAAAGAAGACTTGCTGTGGAGGAGGAGCAAGCTGTTGGCAAGAAGAAATGCGTGCGTAAGCCTCTCACCAAGCTGGACCAGGAGAAGACAACTTCCTTGGTGAAACCAAAGGTTAAGGCAGCAAGCACTTCTAAAAGCACGATTGGAGAAACCAACGAATTCACCAAGCTCCGCAAGTCAGAGGGGTGCAGCGCCAACAGTGCCATGGAAGAAGCAAATGGAATAGTGATGGAAAATACTGTAGAAATCCAAGCAGAACCCATAACGACAATAAATTCACAGGTCATCGAGACTGAAGTTGCATCAGTAGGGAACCAAGTCATAGAGCAAATTGAATGTTATGTACAGACGCAAGAAGTGATGTGTGACGAGGAGGTTGTTCACGTTATGCTCGAAGAAGATGATGTGGTAGAGCAGGAACAGGAAGACCCGACGTTTGCAGACTCGCAGTCTCTCCACGACCACAGCTACACAGTTCGAATAGGATGCGCAAAAAGCATCCCTAATATTTATGACGAATACGATGACGAGTTTGAGGAGGAAGATGAGGAGTACAACTGCGTTGACAACGAGCAAAATGGTGACTCCAGTCTATCCTCCAAGGTACAGACCGTCTACATTGGCGAGGCCACGAGCGAAGTAACCTACGAAATTGAACAAACTTCAGACAACGGTGGTGACGACGACGATGAGCCAGAATCGAGTGCTGCCGTTCAACAACGAACCAAACAGACTGGTAGGTTTCGCAACGTTTGTAATTAAGCAGGAAAATTTGATTAAAGAGTTGTAACCTGTTATCTTTATTACAGAAGCGGCAATACGCCAACTGGAGGCCCTTCGCATTTTACAAATTCAAAAATCCAAAAAGCAGGCATCTCCACCTGTCAAAGTTTTGGAAGAAGATTTGGCAAAAACGTTGGAAGACTATCCAATGGGTTTTGGAGAAGATGATGTAGAGATTGTGAAGGGGGATCCGGATTGGGAAAGGGTAATTATATGCATAATTTAATAAAGTCAAGTTTTTAAGTTGAAAAGTTAAAAATACTCAATGGTGCGAGCAATTTGCAGAGATTGGCACTGCAGTGCATTCGCAACTTAAGAACCAAGAAAAAAGACTCGCACGTGGCCCTCGTTTGCCAAATCTGCAAGGGCAGAGCGTTCACGGCCCAGGCAACGCTCATGTACCACTACCGAAGCCACGCAGGTACTTATCACCGTCATCAATCGTAACTTTGTAAGTCGAGAAAGTTGATGAAATCTCTCCTTTT
This sequence comes from Proteroiulus fuscus, assembly GCA_034700285.1. NCBI lineage: Eukaryota > Metazoa > Arthropoda > Diplopoda > Julida > Blaniulidae > Proteroiulus > Proteroiulus fuscus. The sequence goes on from JAQIXP010005777.1 coordinate 6,334, forward strand.
CAGGCATCAAGCCATTTGTGTGCACAATTTGCAACACCACCTTCACCCGGCAGCATAGCCTCAACTATCACATGCTCATCCACAACAACAAGAGCCGCTTCACCTGCGGCGATTGCGGCCGTAAGTTCCGACACCCAAGCCACTTCAAGGAGCACATGCGTCGCCACACGGGCGAGACACCGTTTGAGTGTGGTGACTGCGGCGTGAGGTAATTTTTGGATCCAGTGTCCATCGGTCACTCGTAGCGTGATTTCGGGATGGCATTTTAGCATCCCGTCCGTCACTGTGCTTCATGTTAAATTTGTGCCAATATCTCGGTTTTCCAGATTTAAAACTCGAAACACGTACAAGCGTCACTTGAAGACGCGTCATGGAAAGCTACTCACTGCCAGCGGCATCGTCCCTCTCACCGCCGAGGAGTTCCAGAAGGTGAAAACCAACCCAAAGCGACGTATACGCCCGCGCAAAGATCAGGAAACACAGTGGCCAGAGCTCCCCAGTTCATACGATGGTGGTGGCGATGATCTGCCTACCATCAGCGCAGTTAAGTCGCTTGTGGCCATGGAGGTGAACGAAGGTGTGGGAGAAAGTGCTGAGGATGGCAACTCCATCCTGCCGGGAGAGTTGGAGGGTGGCGAAGAGGAAACCTATTTAGAAATGGGAGAGATGGAGGAAGCCGAGGGTGAAAGCGTCAGTGATGCGGTTCCCATTTCCATCAATGTTGACGCCAGCATGGAGCCCATCCTTGCAGAATTCAACAACGAGACCCAACTCATTCACATCTCCGACGATAACAAAGTTACTTTCCTACGGGCCGACTCGTCCAGCGTAGACAGCGACGGGATGAAGACCATCGTGCTCACACCCATCGAGATGAAATCCGATGGCTCGGGCACTCCCGAACAATGGGTCACCGGCAACCTGGACATGTGCACCGTGCAGGCCGTATCTCTTTCGCCCTATCTGAAATGCACATAAGCATACGAAAAAGACCCCAGATGCTTATCCTAGATTTCTCGAACTAACTTTTTTTTCTTTTTCGTATAATTTTGCCCATGTAATGTATTGCTATTATTGTTAATATCATTGCACGTCCACCCCTAGCATTTAGCTTACTTTTTGTATAAAAGTAAATTCAGATTATATTTACTACATAACAAAAATGCCCATTTAAAACTCATTTATGCCAGTTGTTTTGGATATGAAGGGGTCCAATCCCGTCACAGATCCAAAACTAGTTAATATCCATAATTTTGAGAATTGTGTTTTTCTTATAGCATTTTGTTTTTGCTTAACATTGACTTAACATTTTGAGTTAACATTGATTATTTAACATTATTATGTGTTTCTTCACGTAAACATCTTATATCGTGTGAGATATATGAAAGATGATTTCAGGTCATGAAATTGCCATGGTTATGGTATTTAGAAATATTAAAGAGAAAAGTAAACTTCATTCAAAGTATGCATATAGTCTTATAAATAAATAATGATGGTCCTGCTAGTTTTCTATTCACTGAAATCAAGTGCTCATGAAAGAATGTAGCTTAGGATGAGTGCTAGAAACTTATATTTGCAACTACAAGTAGTTACTGAAGTGCTTCAATCTTTGTTTTTTATTTTGTAAGTGCAATGGCTTAAAGCCTTAACTGACATTCATTGCTCGCACATAGTACCACTAATTAACCTTTATTGAAATTAAATGTTTTTGACGCAAATAATTTTCAAAATATACTTGTATTATGGGGAGGGGGTCGTTACATATGATTTTTTTAAATAAAAAGTTTCATTTTATCCGTGTTTAAAATTTTTCCCAATTATTGTTTACTATTCCACTGTTGCATCATATTCCTAAAGTGACAATTTCCATATATTGGGAAATCTTTGAATATACTTCATTGTGATGAAAATGGGATTCAAATTTACAGAGATGCATAGAGAAATCAGCTATAGTCTGGTGTTTGAAGCCACTACCAAATTCTGGGGAGGGAAAATTCTTCTAAATGTCTTCAATTTTACTTTGAAAAGCCATACTTTATAATCTTTAACCATTGTTAGTTTCCTTTAAAACATGACATGTGATAAATAAATACATCGATATTTTATCACAAACTAATGGTTTCTTTAATTTTTGAAATCAAATGTTTGATTCCAAAATTATGTGCAAATTTATTAATTTTTTCCCATCTTCCATACAACGGAGCTACTTTATATGTCATGTGGAAGATAGCGGGAGCACTCACCTCATATATAGCCTCTTGTGTTTAAATAAGTACATTGATGCCACCTGGCCAATAAAAGGGGTTTCACATCTACATGTTCAATTTGGGAAGTGCTACTCATACCCAGAATAAGATTTCAGACCCAGTTAACTGGAGGGGCCCAAATGCATGGTTCAAGGTTAATTATGGCTTCTTCCTTAGTACTCAAAAATTGAATAATCCTAGTTATATATTACGCTGAAACCGTATATCCCTTGTTGTGTCACCTACTATATGAACATTTATCTATTGCAACATACCCTATGCTTTTTCACCTTTCCTACCATTACGGGCATAGGAAGTTTCCCACCTTAGAAAAGTGGGCATCGAAGTTACCAGCATCATCTTACAATATAACAGGCTTAGGCCTATTGTTTTGCATTACTATAAAATAGGTACATTATACTTTGTTCCCAGATCATCATTCTCGAAAACTAATTTCCCTGATTTCTACCGTGCATAAAATTAAAGAAATTTTGAGTTGCCTACCTTAATTTTCCAAGTTTTTCAAAGGTTTCCATGCACCATTTTCACTGCACACAAACATGATCTGTCTCTGGTTTGTGCTTTTAATACACTCCAATATCATCAAAATTCTTGTCTTATCCTGAAATCTTGAAATATTCAAAAATAAATTAACTTAAGAGAATTAAAAACTTGGTACACAGGTTCAAGTAGCAATACTTCTCGTGTACTTACTTAATACATATGCATAATTCTCTTCAATTGATTGCAGGCTAGTAGTGATTAGGCTATGTTCCTTTCAGGTGAAATAAGCTTTGATATCAGAATGCTTTAGCAGCTTATAAATTTGCTCCTTTAAAGAGAAAATTGTACATTTTTTGAAGTTAACATTATATATAGTTGTTTTTAATTAATTGCCCTTTAAAACTGAGATAATTTCTTTCCAATTAGGCCCAGCTCAGCTAATAATAATGTCCATTGATAAAACAATAGTAATCTTTCACTTCAGCATTACAGCTTCATATAATTACAATTTTGACTATTATGAAAATAATAATATGGATTTGGATTCTAATTGGTAAAAATATATAATTGTGCAACTACTATTATTTGACATCAGTCCTGTGGTTATCTCTTCAGAATAGAAGTACAATCAAGTTGGAATATCAGTAGCGTAACTAGGATATACCTAAGGGGGGAGTTCAGACATACCTCAGGGGGATGGGGGGGGATGAAGAAAGTGGATGCAGACCCCAGCAGAGGTAGATTCCTATATAATTTTGGATCCTACGGGTTGGTGTTTGACTCCCTAAACCTCCCCCTCCCCCTGGGTATGCCTGTGTGGATTATATCAATTGCTTAGGGCACAAGTAATGAATGAGCCATATTATAATATCGCTCATTCACTACTTGTGCTCTAAGCCATCGATATATAAATATTCATGCCTATAAATTCACAGGATAAGATGGCAATTATAAGTAGTGCACAATAGTAATTGCACAATAAAATGTTTGTATAAGCAAAGCATTCGTAAGTCCCACCACTGGCGGATTTTCGGGGGGGGGGGGGGGGGGGG
>JAQIXP010005778.1:0-10133 GCA_034700285.1 Proteroiulus fuscus
ATATTTTGCATATTTTTGAGTATTTTTGAAGTAATTCCAAAAAGTGTCCATGTCCTGTTTTTCGTGGAATTGCCCTATGAATACACAAACAGATGAATATATCTCAAACTTAGTCAAGCAAATCTGCAGCAAACTTTTTTAAATTGACTTTCCATTTTTTTTCTTTTGTAATACAGGGTGTATTAAGTAACTTATTTGAAAAAGAGGCATATGCCAATTTTCTGAGAAATTAATTGAGGGCAATGGAGTGATATTTAATATTGGACTTTTAAGTCATCACCAGCTGTTCCAGATCGATGCTTCTGGAAAGACTTGGATGAAGGAGGCTTAGGAGGAGAAAATTAAGGGGCAAGAAAATGTATGAGAGGTGGGAGGAGGCTTAAATGTAATTACGGCATGAGGGGACAAACTGAGTCGAGAGGAAGTGCGAGTTTTACCTAATTGTACGCTTGAGAATTTTTGAAAATTGCTGAAGCATGCTGCCACATCCCGTGACCCCCCTTTTGACACTTGGCTGCCATGATGCCCCATTAATGCAATTGCACCTGAAGGCTAATGTTGTCCAATGCCTTTTTTACACTTTAAGCTATTAATAATTAGACTTTCTTAAATTTAACCTATTTGTTATTGTGGGTTTTGTTTTTTTTGTATTTCTTTTCATGCAGATGGTTTATGTCAAGTTAACTAATAATGGTAGTACTGCAGATAAAAGCTAATTGACTATAAGCTGTTTTAGAGATTATGGTACACCATTTCTACGGTGACGTCACGTCAAAGAGTGTTATGTGCTTAAACCTGAGATTAATGCGTAAAACTGCATGCTTATAGCCTTACTCGTAAATAACTCACTTGAAAGTGATAGAATAATCCATCAGTTTTTCATCTTTGTATGTAAGCCTAACCTTATGAAATACTTGCAGCTCAGATATGTTGGTTTATTCGATTTTTTGCTGATTTGGAACCCGCCAAGCACGAGGCTAGCACGCGCATACTCCCGTAAAACTTGCTCAAATTTGCACGTGCAAGGCTCGTGCTTTAATGCATGCATGGTTCCAAATCAGGAAAAAAATCAGTGAGGTGCCACTTTTTACTTTAGAAATTCTCCATTCACATAAACATTTCGAGTATGCATGGATAGATTTTTTAGAGCATTAATCTTGGTAATAATTTGATCAATCAAATTGTGATTTAAATGTGAATGACTATTGATGCTAACCATGATCTACATTGTACATCAGGCATGGCTGTTTTTAATCAGGATAGCATTCCATTGGAATAGGGTATAAGTTTTAGATGGCGCTTTTTGATAACAAGCACTTTACTTTCTGTATTTTTAAAACAAAGTTTGGTAAGTTAGAGAATTTTCTCAGATCTATAGTTAAAATGCGAATATTTTTTATTAGAAGATGGATGACGCGTGATGGCATTTTTGGGGAATTTCGTTTACAAGATCTTGAAAGGTTATGATGATTGAAGCTTTTATTAGCATTTTTTGTTGGGTTCTATTTTGGCATTTCCATATGGAAATTTATGAGATTCAGATTCCTATAGGCCAGCCGTTCATTTCTAGCAATTTTCAATGAAAACATGCATGGATTGAAGGCCAATTTCAGTGAAGGTGAAGATTGGATGGCTAAATAAATAAACTTACTAGTTGTATAACTAGCTTATCAGAGCAGCTAATATAAACTCCAGAAGCCTCAACATAACTTAACATACTGTAATTCTGATGTAACAGATGGTTTATTTTATCTGTAATGCAGATGCCCATTTAGCTCCTTCAGTGTGTATAGCTGTAGAGGGCGTTCGGGTAGGACCATGGTTATTGGCTAGGGTTCACCTTTCACCTCCCAAACTATTTTTTTGGGGTTGGCGCCACATCGCCTTTTGTGGATTTCCGTCTCTGGCTCCAATCAGTTTTCGATTGATTTTTCTGTTGCTGAATTTATAGTAGAGTTGAAACAATTTCGGTTTGTTGAGCTGACGGGATTTTGTTTTTGTGTATTTTTAACCAACGTGGAAATTGTCAGGATGATTGGGGATAAGGAAACTCAAAGTATTCTCATTAATTATTTAATTCTCATCGTGTTACTATTAATACTTTGGGTTTTGTACTCGGGGGTGAGTATTATAAGTGGACCTCTCTCTATATATTGATTTAAAATCGTTAGAAAGTACTAAAATCTCAGTGCTATATAAAGTTTTTATTTATGCCATTTCTGGAACTCGGACCTGTAATCTGGCAGCACCGATATTGATGCATTGCTTTTGGGTTTGTGCTGCCAGATTATAGGTACTAAATTCACATTTTGTAAAAATAATCTTTAATTATATTTCCATGTCTTAACATTTTTAAAAGCTATTTTTTTATTTTTTCTTTCACTTAATGTCAAAATTATTGATTTTTATTCTAGATACTTGAAAAAACTTTCTGCTCAAGCAGTTTTATTTATTGTATAAAAATTGAGCTGAAAGTTTTTTTAATTCAAAAAACGGCTAAACTAAACTAAAATGGTAAATTTAGAAGACACCTGATTGTACAATATTGGTATTCTCATGGAAAATTGTGGAGTAACATACAGAATTACTCGTGACATTGTTAGCTTTTGATTAATTTTCAAAGTCATGAACTATGAAATACCTTAAAAGTAACCATGATCAACAATGATGACAAAAATTTAATGGGCTGAACATCTGATTATGGAAGTTCACCTGTTGTTGTTAGAACTTGTTACTAATTCATTTACTCTTTGGTATGCATTCTGCAGTATGTTACAATGCTCCCAAGACTTCCAGGAATACAAATATTGTTTAATTAGTACTTTGAAAACAAAATGGCATTGCCAGTCAGTGAGATTTATATATTCTGCTGGTAGCAACCGATGCTTTTCTGCTTGCAAATTATATCATAAATAATCATAAGGATTTAAATACTGCATGCATAAAACATTAAATGCTCATAGAATTTTAATTAAAATATACCTAAAATGAATATGATATACACGTATACAGTATCCTCTTAGGAGAAATTAAAAGGAAAAACTGTATATAGTTAATATTAACGGTTATTAATCCTCGTTGATGCATAATTAAATGGGAAATGATAGGATGCAGGATGCCGTCTATCAAATAGGGCCTTTGTACATTTAATTAAGTCCAATTTGAACGAATGTAATTAGTGTGTTATTTATCTTTGGTCTAATTATTTTTTTTTGTAAAAATTTAAAAATGGCTGACTTAATTGGTTTGCATTTCCTTCGGTTGCAAATGCATTGCACTGACAACTTGATGCTGAAACAATAGGGATTTTTTAAGCTACCCTATCGGAATGCAGTAACTAAAATAATTAAATTATCCAATTAATAATGTTGTTATAAAAGGTGGATAACTCGATACCCCTACCCTTACTTTTGATTACTTAAGAAGTGGCGTTGTGCATTATTAATGCGTGGGTGGGATTTGTATTTTTTAATAAACCATTATGGTTAATTATAAGCATTTGGTTATATGCAGTATAATATTGAATTGAGTTCGTTAGATCTTGAAGCTTAATGTTCAAACATTTTTCATAAATTGCTCAACAGAGTGTGTGCTTCAAATTATTTTAATTATCTAGTATTTTAATTATTAATTAGTAATTAGTAAGTTAATTTTAGGACGCCATTTTGATTTCTTTTTTAAATATATTTCCTGAAAGCATTGTAACAAAATTTTGAGAAAATATCGGGATTATCCCTATTAATTCTTTTACCAAAATTCTCAATAGTATATCTAAATAGCTTTTTTTTTAAATTGTCCCAATGTTATCCTGTTAATTTTTTGAGCTAAATAAGCTTGTAGAAATTAAATGGTCATGTATAAATTGTATTCAATTTTTCCTAAATGTGTTTTAATAACGAAAAGTGTGTTAACCAAATTCATTTTAAATAATCTTTGTTCATTTAAAACAATTTTGTTTGAAAATTATGTGTAAACTTTATATTTATAGAAGCTATATGTTTCCCATTTTTTCTCCCAATTATTTACCCATACATTTTGCGTAATGCAAACGTCCAAGCCATGTATATATTTTGTAAATATATATCCTTAAATATTGCACAATTAAACGTGATATTTTAAAGAAAACAAAGTAATTAAATCTAATTAGCAAGTGTTTATAGAATAAGCAGAATTACTGCACGATTTAGGCCAAGCCTAAAGTCTTTCAATAATGAAAATATTGTTTTATGATATGGGCGAGTAATACTTTGAAAATAGCTAACATAAACTATATATCCTTGGCTTAATTTTATATCCAGACATGCAGGAAATAGCACGGTGTAGCAAAATTGAGCATAAAAATTATATAAAGAAATATTTTATTATTAATAAAACTCACACTCCACCTACAGTATTAAGGCTTCACGTTTTGGCATTGATATATCTGCGTAACCGTGAGCTACCTAAATCCCAACATTAAATCTAATCCTTATGTCTCTGTTTGCATCATTCTGGCTTCTTCTCAGTTTCCAATGCCAACGGTTAGATGGTGCTACTTGCAATTATTTTGGCTTCCTGGGATATTTTTGCTTTTTTTCTGGATCCTCCCCTTTCCTATTTCTGAACTGAAGTTGTTAAGTTTTATTTAGCAGGGCATTCCTAGGAGCGCGAAATCCTCTGACCTAATTTTAGGTCTTTGTTTGAACCCATATGTTGCACACCCTTCTACACTTGGAATAAAATGTACCCAGTCCACAAAAATTGTAGAAACTGCTCATAAGTCATAACTTCTAATTTCAGGTTACTTTTCTTCAAGTTTAATAAATTAATGTTGATTCAAACAGTATATTCTACTGGTTTGTAATGCAAAATAGCTTACAAGTTATCAGAATCATTGAAAAATATTTTCAAATGTAGTAAGACATTACGAAAATTGACTCTCATTTAACATAATCATATCAAAATTAAACTTACCGATAGGTACCTGTAGTAATCATCAATTTTTGGGGATATTTGTGCAGCGCCATGATGTCTACTCTATACCCCATGTTTCGCTATAATTTCTCAGTTGTTCCAGCGCCATCTGTTAGTCACTCTTGTTACTTTCTACATTGAAAATGCTAACTATAGTTATTTTTGGCTTCCATTTATTTCTTTTATATGCAGCAGTCAATTAGTGTAATTATGGAGTTGATCGAATTTGGTCAATTTTGTAGTTTGTAAAAAAAATTATATAATTAACGTAGAACTCCTAAGATGGCCGACGAAAATGATAATAATTTTTAACATTACCACTAGCTGGAACTATTGGCAAAATAATGGATACTCTCAAGGAAAATGCGAATTTTCATTCTCATGGTAACTTTACCGCATATGTATCCTTGCATTTAGAAACATATTTCCACCAATTGTCTGCAACTAGGTTTACGATACATTTTTGTAAACATGTTTAACGACACAATGTGCCAAATTCAATTTGAAGATCAGTATAAATAGTTGATTAAACAGAATAGTTTATTTTATTGCTGGAGTTTCTGCTATTTGCTCCTAGCGCCTACTGGCTAGATTGGCGTCATAATTAGCCATAATTAACGATACGTTAGGTCATTGGGAGCCATTTTGGATGGCATGGATCTTTTTAGTAGAAGCTCCTTATCTATGAGAAAAATAAGTTATCTGGAAGCCATTTTGGATGGCATTTTCTTTCGGGAGAGAAGCCTATTGTTGCTGGGCTTGTTTTCGTAGCTTAAACTCCAAAACTGAGTGCGTTATTTGAAATCTTTTTTTAGAGATACCCTTGAATTTACTATGTAACAAATTACAGTAATGCTTACGACATCTCGGCACAATTTCTTTTTCATCTTAGTTTATACTTGTTTTTTTCAAAATTTTAACTTTTAACTGACCTTACTCTGGCAGCCATTACCCTTATACGTGAACGGTGTTGCATGTCTCTTAACCTGTGATGCACAAATTGTTTGTATTTGTTGGGCAGAATTTCTGGTGGAATCTTTTGGAAAAATAGGGTAAGTGCGTGGCGGGAATTTTAAACCGATTAACTAACAATGTAAGACCATAATGCCCTGCATTTTCCCCATCATGTATAAGTTTACATTCATTTTTTAAAATCATTTATACATTTTCATAAAGTTTTAAAAGATCACAAATTAATGTTGGGGGTCAGTTCATCAGTTCTTGGAAGTTCAGCTCATCGTATGAGATTTATGACTGACTGATCAGGAAATAATCCATTAATTTGGCAAATTTTGTAAATTTTTAATGGGTTATCATTAAATTTAATAGGTTATAATTAAAATGGCACTTAAAAAGTACTAAAATTCCTATATTTTGGTGGGGAAAAAATGTTTATTTTTCCTGTATAGGACAGCAGACATTTGAGTGTGATGCATGTCGTATATAGCTTGAATTAAAATCATTTGAAAATTTCTTTATAAAATTTTTCAATTTGCCAAGGAAAATACTTGAATTTGTGCATCATTCATTCATCCCTGTATTCACACTCCCACTACTGCCTCGATATTTGCAACTACTTTTTAAGCTGTTCAAAATCTCAACGCCTGAACAGTAAATTTACTTTTTTTAAATAAACAAAGTTTGAAAAAAAAAGTGAACTTGTTAGCACCAATAGTATCTAGTCCACGTGTTAATATAGTTTTCTTTTTAAAAAAATAATTTTTTTTCTGCTTTTAGTTTAGGTTTAAAATTACCCCACTTAACTCCCCCGTCCGTCAACGTAATGGCGCCCCAAGCCAGATCGTTCTTTGATTGGTGGACGTTTTTTCGGACAGTTGGAAGCGTGGGGGGACTTAAAAGGGCAATCCTGGGCCAAATTTACACTGAACGTTTACCATTTACCCATTCGTTGCCGTTGTGTCGAACTCTATTTGATATTTTTGAAATGGCTTTAATCGATAAGGAAGCTCAGAGTTTGGTCGTTAATTACGTAATTTTAATCGTTCTTTTATTAATATTATGGATTATTTACTTAGGGGTAAGTAAACACCAACATTCATGCACGGGTAGTAAGACATTTTCAGAATCAATGGACAGAAATGATTCAAACGATCATTCAATTTTTCTAAAAAAGACTTGAGTTTTCTATTAGAATCCATTTTGATTAATTGAGTTTTTGTAAATGTTAAATGTTTAGAATCAGCGTAGCACAAATATGCTTCATCAAGCAGTTTCTAATAATCAAAATTTTGAAATGTCTTGGGTTACTAAAAATGTGAACGTGGTATTTCATTAGGGCATAAGTAATGTATTAGGGAGCGTTCTAGTGTTAGGAAAAATAGTTGAGGGGGAAAGGTTCACATTGTATTTCGGTGGATTAAATGGGGGGGGGGATATCAACTTGCTAGCTAACTGCTAATGGTGAAGTTTCACATTTAACTAACCATTTGTAGCATTGTTTCCTCAGTATGTCGATCATTTAATTTGCATTAACAGATATGGTGGCACCATTCTCTTTTAAAATTAAGAAATTAGGCTCGAGTTTTGCTTAATTTTCTAAGTTTTAGGCCTTTCGTATAATTAAGGTGGAAAGGGTGGGCTGCATTTTGTCTAAAAGTTCAAAAACTATAGTTACATAATATTTGAACGCTCCCTTGTTGTATTCAAAAAGTTTTAGAATCTTATCCACTTGGAATTATTTCGTAGTGTCTAAAAAGATTGGTAATCTTTATTGAAATTTTCTTAAATGTACATAAAATAAGTTTCTAATTTGTGATAGTTTCTGGGTTCCTATAGTCTAGGAGCGTATGTATATGTGTAGAGAATTGTTTAATTAATTGCTTTGAAATGTTTGCATATTTCTCTTAGTTTTAACGGCGCAGAAATTTACTTATGATCTGAGATGGACTTCAGATCAATTATTGTACTATTGTTCTACTTTACACATTTGCTTTATGTCAGCTTTAGAAGTTTTACAGCTATAAAAGCATTCTCATTCTCTTCTGCCAAATAACTCATTTCAAGTAAGAAAAATGCCTTGGCTTTGCATTGGATCTCTGATACGAAACAATATTTACTTTTGCATTATTATTAGTATAGTTAAGTTTTGAAAATCCCAGGTTTGGTAAAATATCTTGCATGGCATGGCATATAATAGATCAAATTGATGCATTGTATTTAATACATTTTTTTAAAACTTGTATTGCATTTCTGGCATGCATTATCTGTTAGATTCTTCTTTAGGCTTAAGATTTGTTAAGTGTTTATTTAGGCATAGATCATTTCAAATGTTGGCTAAACTCCAACTATTTGATTGGAAGCACTTCTAATTATTTTAGACTAATGCAATTTTTCTAACCTTGCCACTGTATGAGGTATGGATTGCCAGGTTTATGCTTGTAAAGAGTAGTCATTTTTAGGTCTATTTACATCCTGAAGCTGTTTAAATACAGGGTGCCTCACACTTTGAATTTATATTACATACATTTTACAGTGAATTGCTCAAATACAAAATCTTATAGGTAACTGGTTTTAGCATATGCTATTTTGCGAAGTCAGTACTCACATTTTTCAGTGTAATAGCATCGATCATTGTATTATGTCCTATGCAACGAAAGAGTAAACTGAAAATGTGGACTTATAATAGAGTTCACATGTTAGAACTAAAAACAATACTGTTTCAATTTGACATTATGGATCCCTGGTTAAAATTAACTGTGAAATTCAACTGGTTGTTTATAATATATCAGTACTCTTACTTCTCCGTTTGTTCAAAATTACTGAACTATAATATATAATTGGTGAAATGACCAACAGTAGACTGCAGCTGTTTCAGACATTTCAAACATTGACCGCTTTGACCACCGTGTTGTTCTAGCATCTCCCAAATTCGTCTGCTAAGTCTGCTTAGGCCTACATGAATAGGATAGTTATATTCGGTTTCAATATCAGACTCAGGTCCAAAAATGATTGGAACAGAGTACAATGCATGCATGGCTGACAAACCACTATCAGAAAATCTGGCTACATGGTGATGTGGTATATCCAGAGCTGGGAGAGTGGATACAGATTAGGAAAGTGGATACATTTTGATATGTTGGATGCATATGGATACAAAACAACTCTTTAGTTTCTAAGTGGATACTTATATATATAAATGTGGTATTCACCAGAAGTGTTGATTATAATATGGCTTTTTTAAATTTAGTCTTAAATTAATGGAATAGAATTAAATTTATTAAAATTGTTGCTGCATTTTGCATTGAACAGTTTGGAAAAGTGTTTTCTTTTCTCATATCAATGAGATTTAATTTATAAGAAGTGGATAAATTTGGATACTAAACAGATTATTGAGTGGATGCATTTGGATACAAAATAGATTATTAGTGGATACATTTTGGATACAAATCAATATTTTTGCGGATACATGTTTGGTTACAGTTTTGGTTAGACCCACTCCCAGCCTATAATATCTAATCAAAATTTTCTAATTGGTTCGTTTAAATTCCAGTTTACTCCTTAGTCAAGTGTATTCTTCTATGAGGCTTTTGCAAAGAAATGCATTTAAAACTGAGAATAATTTTAAAATTTGTTTCAGCAGACATGACGTAGGTCTACATAAATATAATTTTCAAATAGGGCTTGCGATTATCCCTGGATAATTAGTTCCTTTTTTAAAACAGCATGCAGGGATACTTAATTAGGAAGATAAAGTAAATGTCTAAATTTAAAATGTTAGGCCCAGCCTCCCTCGTTGACGACCCATCCCTTATATTGTCAATCATTCTGGGCTGGACACTTAAATAATGTTAAAAAATGCCTACGTTTGGGGATCCTCCTTAAAAATGTCGATGCATCATGATCAGCTGCCAACGGAAATAAAAAGACAGATCAAAAATAGTTTCATTGCCGAGTGAAAAGTATTTGGGGCGATGGAAAATATGGATGAGTTTTAAGAGAGGCTTCACAAATTCTAAAATGAAAAATGCAGGTCCTGGCCAAATGAGTTTTAGAGACACGAAATTTCATACACTTGAAAGACTGATGCATGACTCAAGTCTGCTTACAAAAAAGATTGTTTTTGAAATATGGAAGATTATTTGAACAACATTCTTAAGGGGGCTGTCCACACTTTTTAGAGCATGCATGCTCCTATGGGAATCTCCATGTTAAGGAAAAGT
>JAQIXP010005779.1:0-10130 GCA_034700285.1 Proteroiulus fuscus
GTACGGCTCACAGGGCAGATAAACAAAAAAATCATGCATCACGTTTTAGTAAATTTAATTGTCCTTCATAAAAAATCTAACCTTGTCAATTTATGTTTAGCCATTACTGATTAATTTGTAGTTTTACTTAACATGGAGATTCCCATAGGAGCATGCATGCTGTTAAAAGTGTGTACAGCCCCTTAAATTTTAGTTTGGTTTATGTGAACGACGGTTGCATGATTTTACATGGTTAATTACAATCAAGACTTTTAACATGATAATCAAATTTTATCGAGCTAAATCATGTTTAAAGAAAGTCTTCAAAGTAAGGCTTGCACCTTTAATTCTTAAGAAAACAATTAGTATGCAATTAAATTTAATTATACACATGATTGTTGTGCATTTTATATATTTTTTAAGACAAATGAAAATTAAAATTTTTTCGACTTTTCTAAAATACAGTGATGGCGCCATTTTCACCATATTATTTAACAAATGACTGGCGCCATCTAGTAGTTGATTTTGTAAATGAAACCATTGAACGTGCTTCTATGTGGCTTCACTTTTTCTCTCTATATATGGAATAGTTATGTTGTTGACTTTCTAAGATGGCTGACAAATTAGAGTGGCAGTAATCAACTTAATCAGTAGAGGGCATCACTAATTTTTTTTCTAAAAAATGGATTTTTCCTGTGAAAAGCCTTTTCCATGGAACCTAATCTAGCCTTTTTAAAAAGTTACTTATTCTACGATGTCTGAGTAATATTTCAATATTTAAGTGCACATAATAAGTCTCTATTTTCCTTTATTTTTTTTTAGAAAAATCTTGTAATAAAGTGAGATTTTTCCTTTAAGATTGTAATATTTGTAGCATATAATGGTGTGAAGTATGCATGGAACATTTTAGCTAACGCAAATAGGGTTAAGGTCTATTTCTGGAACTTTTTGGTTTTCCTGCATTTTCCCAGCGCAGGTGTTCTTTGAAAAATATAAATCCCTCAATTAATTTTGTTTTTGTGAAGGAGCTTTCTGTGATTGGATCATAAAATGACGTTAGAGGGAATTGTGAATTGATTTGTTGAAGTAGACATCTCTAGAGATGAGTTTGTAGGCAGGATAACACAGTTAGATAATTCAATTTGTACAAAAGATATTCAGCTTTTTCTCTACGAAAAGTGCAACTGTTTGCAATCTGTATATCCTATTTGCTTACACATGAGTTGGCCAATGATAAAGACACTGGAGCAATCGAACCATGCCCAAATTATAACAATAACAATATAGCTTTTTAATGTAATAATTATAAATGGACCTGGTTAGATAAGACCTACAGACGCCATTTTGTAAATCCGTGGAAAATCTCCAGTCCATTGCAGAAAGTTATAAAAAGATCCATTTTCTCGAAATGAAATTGGGTGACTTGTTACTCACACTTATTACAAGATAATTTACTGGAGAATTTTATGGTTCATTAAAATATATTGTGGAAAATTTCAGAGTGATTAGTCGAGATGGTTTTCTGTAATAAATTGATTCCGAGTGAGAAAAATGCATTGGCTAACATAAGACCAGTAAAAATGAACTTGTATTTCCATCACTTGACTTTTTTTTAAAATAACCTATAGTTAACTGATTATTTTTGAGACTTTCTGGGTATATTCAAAATGCTTAAGTAGTTTAACATAAAAATCTACATTAAATTTAAATTAATTAGTAAGTATTATAAGACACCAGTTTTCAATTTTATAACATATTTTAATTATGCAAGTATAAAACATTTTTTTTTCAAATCAAATATACAATTATGCAAAATTCATATTTTCATACGTTATTATACAAATGCACTATTCACACATACATTGACTCGAGTTAGTTTTCCATTATTTAAAAATTCAGTATATTTTTAAGAAAATACTGATTGCGTTGTCACGTGACCATGTGGATAAAGTAATGGTTAGTGGTTTAATTATTCTTGTCAGGAATAAGAAATTTCTGTACACAAACTGACTCAGGCTTAACTGATTGGGCCTTTTCGAGTGTCATGGATAATAACGGATAAAGAATTCTGTATATTAATGGAATTCCCCTCATTTCTCTTTTAAATAAAAATATTATTTGGGGCTTTATTTTTACACATTTTTCATTTAATTTTTCAATTTTTTTAAATTTGTTATGTTTTTATGGTTAGCCGCTCGAATAATTGATAATTTGTTAGCATTTTATGCAAAGTAAATTATATTTCTTAAAATAAAAATATTATTTTTCTTGATATACTTTGATGCTACATTGTTGATTGGTTGTAGCAATGTAATATGGTCAAGAAAGTATTAAATTGGTTAGTCCAGCAATTGTTGAGCAAATAATGTCGACCTAATAGTTTCCCTCTTTGAAAATGCGACGCCATCTATCGACATACTTAGGTACCAAAAGAAATTTTTGTTTGTAATGCATGTT
Organism: Proteroiulus fuscus; assembly: GCA_034700285.1. Taxonomy (NCBI): domain Eukaryota; kingdom Metazoa; phylum Arthropoda; class Diplopoda; order Julida; family Blaniulidae; genus Proteroiulus; species Proteroiulus fuscus. The sequence goes on from JAQIXP010005779.1 coordinate 2,437, forward strand.
ACAAATGGCAACTTCAACTGGCTACATTTGTATTTTAGCAACTGATCCTGCCTGCAGATTATACGAGGTCAGTTATTGTAACGGATAACAAAAGCGAAAATAAAATAAAACTTAGTGACAAAATATTATCAAAAGTTAGTATACTTAGTTCAACTCGGCTATAACTTCTTGTGTTAATTTGAATGCATTTTTCAATTTTTTTTAAAAAATTAATGAAAATAAAATATGGTTATAGCTAACCCATCATACCATTAAGCTCCATTAATGAGAAAATTATATCTCAGCATTAAATTGCATTATTATCCAAATAAATAGCAATTAATATTTACCCGTATTTAAAACTTATTACATGCATAACATGACATAAAAGTACGCAACATGGCGGCCACCTGTAGTCGCTTGCTACTTCCATGTAAAGATACATAATTATACACTGAATACCATTAATTAATTGGGTTCATTACCATCGTGTTAAAATTGTCAAAAATATTGTCCGTTCTAATGTTGAAATGCACTATTTTCTGCCGAATCCTGAATACCCTCCGTAACTTCCGCCTCCTCCACCGTAACTTCCGCCTCCTCCGCCATAACTTCCGCCGCCCCCTCCGTAACCTCCGCTCTGTTCTCCGCCCCCACCAAGGTACGATTCACCGCCGGTGTATGTGTGAGTGTGCTTTTCTCCATCATATGAGACACCGTTGCCGTTGGCATTGGGCTCTTTGCCACCTCCTAATTTATTCAGCGTTTTTGGTGGAATTTGGAAAATCAGATATAGTTTAGAACCAATTCTACAAGATTAGGAACTAATTCTAATGACTATTAGCACCGAGCAAAAAAGTTCCGCAGAAGTTTCAGTTTTTCTGAAGATGCATTCTCAGATTAGGCCTACTCAATGCACGTGCCACTTGCACTTGGTTTGCATGGAAATGCGCGTGCATTGAGCACGATTTTGGAACACTTGAAGAAACTAGCCTCGTAATCTAAAACTGCAGCTTTTTCATATTTTTGTAATTTTGTTTTGTGACTGTTAAAATTGCTGCATTTTCTGTTTTTCTCTGCAGTTTATGTTTCATATTGCTATTGACTTAAATCATAGAAATGAAAGTATATTTATATTAGAGTCTTGTATACCGGGTTATTCATAAGTAGCTGAACATAGAACTCCTGAAATGTAGCTTTCCTCAAGACTGGCATGTTTTGGGGGAAGCTATGTTTTAGTTTTACAAATTGCTTCAAGAAGCTTCACGGAATATTTTATCAGTTAAAAATGGTATCGGTGTCATGTAAAACATTTTCATCTACGATTTAGCTCTGTTTTTATTTTTATTTAGAAACAATTTGTAAAACAATCTCCTGAAACAACTTTCTCCACAACACACCCGCCATATGGGGAAAGCTATGTTTCAGGGATCCTATGTTCAGTTACTTTTGAATAACCCGGTATCTATAGACTTTAATAATGAATTTTTAGCATATCAGATAAAACTGCAGAAATGATGCAGTTTACTGTGGGAAGTTTTTTGCTGGGGCTTGCTATTATATAGGTGCTTGAATTCTCCTCACAACATATTTGTTCCAAAATGAGACGCAATGCACGTGCATTTTCTAGCCAACCAAATGGAATTGGCATGTGCATCATTTCCTAGCAAACCAAATGGAATTGGCACGTGCACTGAGCCTGTTTTGGAACAAAACTTTTGTGAGGAAAATGGAAGTTCAGGGAAATTTGGAAACAATCTTGTAATTTTCAAAACTTTGTCCATGCATTTTACAATGCAAATGCAGTTATTAATCCATGCATGCAGACGTGCTCATATTTTGATCAAAATTAACCATATTCAACCACATTCCTTTTTGGATGAGTTACAAATTCAATGGGCATATGGATGCAATGATACAATGCAATAATTGATAATCATTCATTACGTGCAATGACGGCATACCTAGTCGACCTCATTGTTCCTTGACGAACTTGTGACGCCCTCTATGTAGACCTATTCAGCAATTTCAGCTAATTAAAACCAAATAATCTGAGAACTAGGCGTAAAAAGACAATTGAATTAATGTTAAGCAAACCATAATCTACAATTGCTAATTTACAAGGATCGGTTTAGAATTTCGCTTTCAGTAACTGAGCATGACCATAGAGGGCGTCGCGTTTTTGTAGCAGAAACTGACAGGTCGATTTTAAATTGTTTCCAAATTTCATATTTATCAACAGCTGATTCTTTCAAACTCATTTCAATGTAATGACTTAAAACATGGAGAAAATACTTCAAGGAACAATCTTTACAAATTACTGCAAAAATGCTTCAAATTTGCAAGCTACAATGTTCATGTCATGTGCTAATTTTACACTGACATTGTCAAATGCCCTTGGCAGGGTCACTGTTTCAATGCCACGTGGTCATAGTAACCAAACTCATGGTTATGACTTTTAATTTTTTGTTTGTTTTGGGAAAAAGTTTTATTTATAGAAAGATTCAGCTGTGAATTCTAAAGATTTATTTTAAAAAACTATGATTTCTATTAGGTATTCTAGCCATAGCCACCGCCACCTTTCTTCATCGTATAACCCTGAGTAGGATAATATGCTTGGGTGGGATAATAACCCTGGGTTGGGTAATAACCCGCTGTTGTCTGATAACCACCATAACCACCTCCGCCGCCTCCATAACCACCGCCATAACTGGATTCATAACCATACTCCTTATCTTTTTTCTTATCTTTCTTGAATAACATGGCGAGCAATCCACCATGCTTCTTCTTCTTGTCTTTACCCTTGTCCTCCTCATAACCGTATCCACCGCCCCCTCCATAACCACCGCCATAACCATAATCCATCTCTTTTTTCTTATCTTTCTTGAATAATTTGGCGAGCAATCCACCATGTTTCTTCTTTTTCTTGTCTTTACCCTTGTCTTCCTCGTAAGTATAACCATAGGATTGTCCACCGCCATATCCTCCGCCCCCGCCATAACCACCGCCGCCGCCCATTTCATAACCACCGCCGCCCCCTCCATAACCACCTCCGCCTCCTCCATAACCACCGCCGCCCCCTCCATAACCACCTCCGCCGCCTCCATAACCACCTCCGCCGCCTCCATAACCACCCCCGCCGCCGCCTCCTCCGTAACCACCGGCATAACTGGCTTCATAGCCAGACCGGTCTTTATGTTTATCAAAGTGTTTATCTTTATCGAATCCACCATATTTACCTTCTCTGAAAAAAGTAAAATTTTACAAAATTAATTTAAACATTTGGATATATTCTACTGGTGCCAATTGTTGAAACTACAGTGTCTGAGGTGGCTTATAGTTGAGAAGACTTGGGAGTTGGGAAACATATTAAAGGGACAGTCCCATCTTACCTCAAACATTTTTTAGCAAGAAAGAGGAGGGGGAATAGTTATTCCCTAGTTATTCAATAGTTATTAATTTTGAAACATGCCAATGTGGACAAAAAAATATCTTAACAGTGCATGTTCAATTGATAACAATAAAATTAAGAAATTGCCAACATTTTCTTCATTAACATTTTCTTTACTTGGGCTGTTTTTGTAAATGTTTGATAATAAAATTAATCTATATTCTTATATCAATTGCCATACAGTTGATCACATAAGTTTCCTACATGAAAATGCGACGCCCATTGTTATTAGGCCTACTCAATAATTCCCTTTCCCTTCCCCCCCCCTTCCCCCCACACACACTGTGCAGAATATTTTCTACTCAACAATACTACACAAAATAGGAAAGTTCTGCAGAAAATTGTGCAATTTTTTTTTCTTAGTAGAAACATTATTAAATGAATGTTAGTGTTTTTTCTGCAAAATTCTGCACGATACATTTTTTGCAATTGTGCAAATTTTGCTGAACACGTTCTGCTCAGAAAAAAGATTAACAGAAAAACTTGTAAACGCTGCAGAATTTTCTACAATGTACATTTTTCTTCAGAACTTTTTCATGCGATACCAGAGAGGGTCCTCCATGGTTTACGGTTTCAAGTCAAAAACGACCATGCGCAATATATTGCACATGACCCATTTTGATTTGCATTTTGTATGCTCACCTGCAGCAAATCTTCATGAGAAAACAACAAAATGTGCTCTTCTTTTTGGTCGCCAAACATATGCATCCTGACGCCATTTCTGCAGCGATTAGCACGAAAAATAGCACTGGAAATACTTTTTTGGACAGCATTGTGTTTGTGGCCTAGGTCCTGTTTAAAATAATGAAAATAAGCTAAAAACATATTTGTAAAGTCTTTTTATACCTGAGCAAGTTAATGTTTATTCAGTGCAAAGAGGTCATTCCATAATTATTGCACCTTTATACAAATCAAATATAAAGGAAATCCGTTATGTGCTGTTATATCATTTTATAGTCCTGACATTTGCTCGTTAGAATTTCTTACATATTCATAAGACAATATTTGCAAATTGCTACATTTTGAACTTGTTCGATGTTATTACATGTAAGTGCAATTTCAATTATAGGGCATCAGTCTGATATTTATTTTATGTTCTAAAGAGGTCATTGATTTGCATAAATTTGCAGGTCGTATAATGCAAATATTTTATTGCAAAATTTGCTTTGATGTGTGAGTTTTTGACTATTATATGCTTGTGCTGTGTTACTTTTGGGGCGTAACTGCATAAACCTGATTAACCAATCAAGATTATTTCTTGAAAAGCTGTACTGACGAGTTGAGATAAATTTTCCGTTTGAAAATCTTCAAAAGTTAATGTTAATAAGTGGCGCCTTAAACCCTTAATTTGAATGTTGTTGTATATGTTGCCATGGAGGAACGTGCTTGTGTTGATGGCACGTGCAATTTTTCCATGTGCTAGTGTTCTTATTTAGAATCTTGAATTCAAGGGTTTAAGCCTCATCTTGGTCAATACAAATCAAAACGTTTATCCCTGTTAAAGCTCTACAATTTCATCAGTAAGTTTCAAAACTTTCAAAATAACAGTATAGAAATTAAAATACTTAATTTCAAAAAATCCTTAACTTTTCTTATACTTGCATAGCATTGAATGTCTTACCTAAGCTAAGATGCTAATGAAAAATAGCTTAGCTAGAGGCCAGTTTTGATGGTGTCACATGCAATGAACAACGTTATTACACAGGTAACTAACATTTTTTTTAAAATCTAATAAATAACTTATATGTCTAGTTAATTAATAAATAAGACAAAATAAAATACGCGCATGACGAAATTTTACAATAAATAACGTTATTAGGCAGAGCTTTCCAATGCAAAAATTTTGCATCATTTTGACAAAAATAACTACCATTCCTACCGGTTTGCAGCCTTTTGACGTCACTTTTGGCTCAATGGCAATTTTGAATATGAGAATTTCACTTTTTATACGTTTTTATTAAATAAGTAGATGTAACATGGCTATTGTGTTTTGGGTAAAAAGCTTTTTGTGGGTTATTCTTTTTTTTTTTCTGCTGCTTTAAACAATTCTTTTATCAAAATTGCCACAGAAATAGATCATTTTTCTATATTAACAGTTATTAAACATTTTACATTGTTGAATAAAAAATGTACATTTTTTCCACAGAAATTGGTCAGCTTATTTCTGTCTATATAATTATTTTAGAATAATTTCATAGGAATGGATCATTGGGTAGACCAATTAATGCACGACTTTCCTTTTGCACGAAAAATCCTCTTATTCATAAATTTCTGGTATTTTTCTTGTAATAAATATTTTGCCTCAAGTACTTTTCGACCAGTTTCCTGTATAATTTTTTTGTATTAAATACCTTTGCATACAGGTATAAAAAAATATTTTTCATTATACAGATTTACACCCTGTATGTCCTAATTACTTTCTTCTAAAAACCTAGTCAACCCACTTTCTTAAGTAAAAAGTATTCCTCATTTAAGCCTACTTTTGGAAAGGGAAAGCTTACAGTAAGAAATTGAACACGTATTTTTTATTATTATTTTGTTTAAATATAGTTTCTATTAAATAAGCCGTGACGTGCGTGAACTACTTCCGAAAGTTTCCTTATTAAAAGGCCTGTGACCCGCTCACAAGTTATTTTTTTTAATAAAATGCACCATTGATTTAATGATTTCTAGTAATTCACACTGGTCATTAAATTTTATAATGACCAGGTGTGGTATAAATTTAGCGGGGGAAACTAGTTTGGGAAGTTTTCATTTAGCTGAAGAGGATAAAATCTTGTAATTTTGAAATAATTTCGCTTTCATTTGAAAATGTACAAAAAAAGAAAAAAAAAAAAGAAATTAGTAATTCATGAGGAGAGGGACATGAGTGATGACCTCAAAAAACCAGATGTCAACAGCTAGGCCCTGCCCTATTTTAGGCATAAATTTACTTTCGTTTTCTCCAAATTATATGAGTAGAATTTAGGCCAAATCAATTTAAATAATTTTCTCAGACAGTGTTTAAGATAATATAATTATAAAGTTAAGCATTTTTTTTTGTAAATAACAATCACATTTTTCTTGGGTTTTGTTTTAAATTCAAACAATGCATGTAACCATTTCTTGATACATTTTTGATACAGTTTTGCTCAAATCTTGAAATTATAATCCTGCAATTTATTTTCATGTGCAAGTACATTTTAATTCAAGATATTACGGAATTAAAATACTAATTGTACAGTTGTCAAATTGAAAACATCGAAAATCATAACTTGGTTCATTTTACACCATCTAGCGGCCAGGAAGGGAACTAGGTTGCTCGTGCATATTCCATTGGCATTTGCTCAGTTTTGCGCGTGAAAAGCACGTTCCATTCCAACGTGTTTTTTTTGGAATCAGCTGTCTTTCACGTGCACAATTGATCAATTATCCATGGCATATGCACGCGCAACCAATGGTTCCATTCGTGATCCCTAGGCGGTGCAAAATAAAGAAAATTAACTTTAGTCTACCGGTAATTATCTGCAATGCATTCGATTTCAGAACCAAAATAAAAAAAAGTTTTCCTTGGAAAATTGCAGAATCCTCTGATGCTCAAAATATTGTGCGGAAAATCCGATGCATTATGAAAAATGCATCATAAAAACCATAAATTTAGCAATTTTCCACCTGAAAATTTTATTAATATAAATTGAAAATGTCACTTACCTAGACTAGTTTAAAGTAACTCTTGGATAAATCGTCACATAAGAAAGTGGCTGTATGTTGTCAATGTCCCAGACGTGATTTCAGACATGAAGTAAAACACGAAGAACTGTGATCTTGTCTTAAGGAACCATCCATGCACCTGTGTCCTACCTGACCAATTTCTAATTGTTACATAAGAAGGTGCGTTACCCTCCAGCGTCTTAAATACAACGTTAGTGACCCAAATTCAACGGAGCGTGTGCTCTCTTATAATATGCCCTGCTACCTGTACACAGGTATTATAGGATCCTATATAGGATACACATTGAAAAACAGTATTAAAATATGACGTGAACCAATATCTACATTAAGCTATTGAAGTACAGGGCTGTCCTTTTAATTGGAATTACGTGAGAACCAATTGGAATGCTACGAATGTTTACTTGACCCATGCACCCGAACAGTCTGTAGTCTTTTAAACCAATTTATTAACTAAATTTGTATATTTTCTGCATTAGGTTTAAGGGGGCTGTCCACACTTTTAGAAAATGCGTGCTCCTATGGGAATCTCCATGTTAACTAACGGTACATATTA
>JAQIXP010005780.1:0-10129 GCA_034700285.1 Proteroiulus fuscus
CCAAATCCAGGTATTCGGATCATTTTATTTATTGATAGATATTGTCAAATGCAATCGCAATTTCCATTTTAATTAAATTTTTCACGCTCTTTTTATTAAACCCAACTTATTTCAAAGTGAGAGTGTCCCTTTAACACTCAGTATTCAAAATTCTACCCGAAAAAGCTTACATTTTGTAGTTTACCTAGGTAATTTTTAATTTTACAATTTGACAGCTTTATTCCTTTCTGACTACAATTACAATATAGTCAAAAAGAAAATGAATTCAGGCTACAAATTACCTTATTAAAACAACTGAACCTATGCACAATTCCAGATGTATAGTGAAGAACTGAGGCCTCTAGATTATTTTCAATTCAAAAACAGAATTAAAATTCAATATAATATTCAAAATGAATGTTATTTTTAAAAACAAACCTTTAGGTTCTGAATCATCAAGGCTAAGAGAAACTATTGGATGAAATGGAATTTGTAATGAGAGTGTACGTCCACTCTTAAAATACAACATTCCATCGGGTTCAACGTTAATACCAATTTTTCCATTACCTAAGCAGCAATGACAGAACATTATAACATTTTATAATATTACTTTCCGGCATTTTCATTTTTGGAAAGCACCCCAAAATTCAATGCACAGAAATTATTTTTAAAAGTTTAAATTAGGCTTCCAATGATAAGATGCATATCCTTGCATTATCCTTGGCCAGATAATCTTGAAAAAAAAACTATTGCCAGAACTGCTTTCGTTTTGCCTGACGAGCCTTACCAACAAAAGGAAGAAATGAATTTTCTTGTTCAAGTAATGGTGAATGCCTTATATTTACATCAAAATTATTATACGAATCAATAAACATAGTTAATCTGTCACTTAAACATCGCCCCACGGGATCTAAAATACAAATAGACAATGATTACATGTACCACCTATTTTTCTCAAAACAGAACTATAATCAAAAATGCGTAAACATTTCTTACCCTGCAACCTGGACTTTGGTGAAGAAAATAATAATTTAATAATATAAGGCCCCATGTAAACCATAAAGGCCAAGACAAACAACACCACAATGATAAGCTTTCGATATCTAAAGAAAGTTATTTATAATCATTATTCTTACACAATTCATTTGTTGGTTTAGAGTAGGCCTACTAACTACTAGAGATACTAAAGGGCAACTAAACAGTAATGAATTGAACATTCTCAATGGCCCGTCTACGTGAAGCTACATATTCTTGCATTTCTAAAGGAAAGTTCTTTGTGATGCTAACACATAATCGCTCTCCAAAACATCCCCTTTCAAGTGTTTTTCCAAAATTTTTGTGTTAACCATAAATTTATTTCGCCGCATATGAAAATTTGTTAAGAATTCTCACCCTAAAGCTGTTACATTCAGGTGTATATTACAATATTTTAAAACTTATAAAAGTCCTAGTAACTAACAATGAAACTGTAGGCCTACTTTCTACTGTGGAATTGCCCTAAAGTGCCTTTTACTTTATGCTATTTGAAAAAAAATTTGTTATACTAACGAGATATTGCCAGCATCTATATTTCGCCTCATCCATCGCAATCGATCGGTCAAATCCATGGTTCCTTTTGTTTTTATGGCTTTTCTTTAAATAGCATGATGTTTGTAACAAAATGGTCAGTCTTCATGCCTATAAAAATGTCTGACGTTAAGTTCTGCTGAAGATGATCCCAAATTTTGGCAGAAGGCAAAAGGATTAATGAAATATCATCAAGTACATTTTTTTTCATTATTTAATGATTTTACTAATTTGCATTAAATTCTTGTGTCAATAATTCCTATCTGCTAACTACAAAAAGTGTATTAGATGATAGGCCTAAGCTTGAAATTATCTACATTCAAATAACAAGTTGTAATGAAAATGCACATGACCAACTTTTAAAGGAGGCACACTCCTATTGTCAATGATGTCATTTACCAGAAAAAACTTGTAAAATACTAGAACATAAAACTAACGTCAAAAATCATTAGTATTAAGATCATATAGAAATTAGAGTTCGGGGAAGGTAGGGGGGGGGCATATGTCTCTCACTTTTTTCTGGAAAAAATAAATATCCTATGTTAAGTTTCTTAATGAAACACTATTGTTTGAAAGCTTGCCACCACATGTTTAACCAAAATACGCTGATGCTATACTGGTAGGCCTACTTATACCAAAGTGTAGAAATGCATAATACATTAACTTGCTCGATCTCTCTAACAAAATTGTTCACAATATTTTGCATGCCATGAATATCATATAGGCCTACCTAACAAATTATACTGTTTGTGTGCTTTTTTAATAAAATTTGGTTCATTTTAACTAACACCATTTTTGTTGATACATTGTTACCACTTGTATATTAAAGCCAGTACCTGCCCCACCCAAATGCAGTATAGGAATGAGTTACAATTATGGTGAGTTATATACGAAGAACGATCATTTCTAGTGATCAATGGCAAATCCCAGCCATAAGCTGACTTCAGAAAATTCTGCAAATCTGCCCAAATTATGTAAGTATTTGTTCCATAAACTTTCATTACGGTACTGCGTGTAGATCTCGACTTCAACTACCGGCACAGTTTTTTGCCTTTACAACTGCAGAAAAATTCGAATTTTCTCCAGTCAAGTTTCTTGCTGGGATGAACCAATTTATGAGTTCATTTTCAATAGATACCACCCATGAGAAAATTTCACAGTCAATTTAAATGCAAAAAAGCTTGAAATAAACTTGATTTTGTCAAACTGCAGATCCATGGCAAGTCCCTTGAATAGGGAAAAATTCTGCAACTTTTAAGGCAATGAATATAGGCCTAGTTTACAATATTTTAGATATTTGCAAACTAACAAAACTACGATGGCATCTCTGGCCTGTGAGGTGAGACAAGGAAGAGCTATGACTATTTTGGAAGGCTGTATACGCAACTCATAACACCTTGGAACTGCATGCATTCAAGCATGGAAGTGCCACATCAGGTGTTTTACATTTCTATAGGTGTCAATAAAGAGGAATACAATACAATTATTGCAAGTCTGGTACATTATACATGATGCTCGCTATGTGAATATAGGCCTACAATCCAACCCTCATGTATATGCAACTAAAAAGTAGCTAACGTAGTAGATTCTTTTAATATGAGAAGTTACACAGATTGCATACTTAGGAAACACCTGAATGAAACTAAAGTAAATATTCGTGGACGAAAACTCACCCAAAACGTCAATTTTTTAGCAATCTCTCCCAACTTGTTATCACTTTCACAACAGCAACTTTTACGCTATGACAACTGAGACGAATGAGTTGCCACTAGAGGGCCTCGGCGTCAAAAGCAAAAAAGTTGAATAATAAAATAGTATACAGTAAATAAATTTCATAAATTTTAATATTTGAAATAAAATATATTTCATTTAATGCCACTTAATGACTTGTCGTGATATACTGTAACTAATGACTATTAAGTAGGGTCTAGATTAAATATCTTGGTCAAGAAAGCTCTTGACAAAAATCCTCAAGATGACTTCATGTCAAGCAGACAACTTACAATGTTAGTGGACCTCAATGACCATGGATTCATTTTATTATCAATTAATTATTTAAATGATAATTCACTTTCCTATATCATAATGAATGCAGGGGATTCAATTAAAATTATGCCTACACAGTTCCCCTAGACATGTGTTAATTACTTTCACCTTTCTCAAAAATAACTTTTGCAAAAATTTCCAAATGATTTCAGAAAACTACCCAGCTGAAAAAGTTCCACAGTAATTCCTGTAAATGTATAGTAAATCCCTAGCATTAAAAAAACTGCTGTTTCTCCATATAGTAGGCCTAGCCTATTATTTTTTCAGACATTACCTATGTAATGTAAACTAGTTTTTACACAGTTTTTGTTACATCATGTGCAGGATTTAAAGCACTTTTATATCAGGAAAACTGAAACACCAGTCATGAGATCCTGCCAGGATACTCAGATTTTAAAATTGAAACAAATAAACTTGATCATCTAGTAATACCAGCTAGCATGTCGGTGCAAAATTCTAATTTCAAAAATGCATTTTGACTTAAAGATGCACGATCCAGACAAAACTTTTGCTCAAAAATGAGGCTGTGGAAAAATATATATCCTATTTAGTTTTCTTAATGAAATAATATTGTTTGAAAGCTTGCGCCCCCACCCCTGCTTCCCCCATGTTTAGCCCAAGTTACACTGATGCTCAAAGAGCATGTATATACTTCCATTTTTGATCAAAAATTTTGTCAGGAGATTGCTCCATTAAGGAAATCTAAAACAGTAAATGACCAGAAATGAATTTTACAGACACTTTTTAATCAACTTTGAAAGTGATTTCACTTGTTTTTCAAGGATCTACAGAAGGCTGCCATTTTGAAACGGAGCAACACTGATGATAATGATTGTTACATGCAGTTATACACTTCATCAACAATTTTAACAATGGAATATCCACTAATTCCCTCCTCACCCTCCCCCCTCAGATACAATTTCCCAAGACGTCCCAAGACAAAATTTAACAACAATTTTCGTTTATAAACATTGCCCAAGTTTTGACAACGTTTGAGGTGTTCGAGAGGTTCTGGGGTTGGGTTGGGGGGTTGTAATATGTACAAAAACCGTACAACAGGACATCACGGTTGCAGGAGTACAATATCACAGTTGGAACAAAAGACATTCGAAGCACAACAAGAGCCGAAAACAAACTTCATCCACAAATTTTGCTATGGTTCATGCAAGCGGATCATGCAATGGTGGGATTAATTACATGCCAATATTGATAATTGGTGCTTAAAATTTGATGAAATAATTCAAATTTCTTACTTGCTATGTAAGAGTATTTAGCTACTTGTCAAATGTAAAAAAGAACACAGGTAAGCTGGCTAATTTGTTGAAGAAATTAAAATGTCTACCGAATGCTCAAATTTATATAAATACACTGAATTGTTTTTCTTTCTTGCTTTTGTGCCAAATTTTGAATCTGATAAAATGGCAGCAGAAAGTCCAAGACTATAACCCAACCAATTGTCTACCTTTAACGGTTCATTGTCCTGAAGAAATATTTCTTCCAAAATGGGGCTCAGTACATGTTTTCCAGCAAATCAAAATGTAACTATCACTCGCTTTGGGCCCATTTTGGAACAATTTCTTCCGGACAATACAGCTATAAAGGTGCAGTTCTGATGAAATGTAGGTTCTAAAATGGGGCTTTGTGCACGGGTGAGTTACAATTTATGATATGCACGTGCATTAAGCACCATTTTGTAATGGGAATTTCTTCATTGTTTAAATATCGTGTGCATTTCTTATCCATTGATTAAATCCAAATAAAAACCAAGGGCCTATCTTATTAAGCAAGTTGAGGAATAATATGCTCCAATTCTTTTTTGTCAAAATTGGGGCTCAGTTTAGGGACAAAAAGAACTGTGGCACATATTAATTATTATTCAACTTTGCACACTAATTCAATGCTTTCAAAAACGCCAACTGTTCATAAAGTCTACTTTTGCAAAAATCCATCCAGATGAACACTTTTTTTGAATATTTAGCAGATGCTCTTCCATCAAACAATCAAGGGTTTATCAGGTCTTTTCTCGATTGCTAGCAGATTGTCTTTTTGAAAGACAACTGTTTTTGCTGACAATCTGATGATTGTCAGATGGGTTTTTGAAAGCACGGATTTGCTTTAAGGGATAGACCCCAGAATTGCCAATTTTATGATGCAGAAAAAAGAAATGCCCTCATTGAACGTAAATGCAAAATCAATTACAAACTTAATTGTAAAAGTGGACAACAAATTATTTTAAAAGGGAAGTCCATAGTAATGCATAAAATCAATGATAGTCAAGTGCTAGAAAGAAAAAGAACTCAAGATTTGTTTCTGAAAATAAATCTATAAATTTCACATTTAAAGATGTACTCTCCTCACAAAATTATTTTTCCAAAATGTGGCGCAGTGCAAATTCCAATTACTTTTGGTTTGCTGGAATATGCACATATATTAACACCCATTTTGGAACAAAAGTTTTGTGAGGGGAGTCCCCCTTTAACAGCCCCGTGCTTACATCAATTTGATGTAATGATGTCAAAGCTTTATGTTTGCAAATACTGTAGTTTTATTTTTCAAAAAAAGTAGTTGTATTGAATTAAAGGTATCCGTTAAGTATCTCATCAAAAAACGCTTACTGTATGTACCTGAACTATTTCAAAATGCAACTTAAGTACTTTAGACACAATTCTAATTTCAATGTGTCTTTTAAAGGTCAACTAAGAGGTTTCATTAAAGCAGCCCAAATTACAAATAAGAAATTTAGCCCAACTGCCAGACCAAACTTTTCTTTTTTGCCCAGTACTATTTTTTTTTTTAGAATTGATATACACATATTCCTCAGGCATGCTCACTGACATTAGAAACTTACTTTCAACCCAAATTAATTTCTAAAATTAAAAATATTGTCAAAATTAGGCAAAAATATGGAAAAATTCTGGACAGCATATTAAATTCATTAATTAGGCTACAGGTAGAACTGCTAAGGAGCCAATGGGCTATCCCTTAAACAATATGCAAGAAACAAAATTCCCATGTCTTTTGAAATTCAACCTGGGAACACTTTCTTGATAGAAAGTATTTTTGTCAAACGAAACACTTGTAATTGCCATCTCAACAAATCTGATTAAAATTTTTAAAATACGGACTACTGCCGAAAGGAGCAGGTGCCTGTCCGATGCCAAGCTTAATTTTCTTTGTAATGCTCCAACTTAGCAAGAACACAAATTCTTGATCTAGGCAAAGTCGGGCAAGTCAGATATAATCAATGAAATAAAAAAGACGATAAAACGAAACAACAGAAAACAGATTCAACAATAATCAACAGTGGGAAGATTTCTCGCCAATCTTTCCTAAACGCACAAACACACATGAATGCAAGAAGCGGCTACTGCCGCCCCCTCGATCCATGCAAGTGACACAATGTGATCTCGACTTCAGTTCTGTAATTGATTCTCCACGCTTGTCACGCGTGATGTGAGGGGGACTGCGAGAGGTGGATGTAAGGCACTTGACAACAAACACACGGACATAACGTGCCGGGACACAACCAAAGACCAACTATCAAAGGAAACTATGATGGGACGTTCCTCTCTGGCTGAAACTTTTGAACACATAATTTACACATGGTTTTACAGATAGCGAGGAAGAATTATTGCTTTTTTTGGAGCAGCAGCAGTTTGGTGGTGCTATCCCTACCACCCAATGCACATGACTTGATCCCTCCCAAAGGGGATTCCCTCCCTCCCCTCCCTCCCTTCCCAGCCCTGGCTCACAGGGTTGACTTGTACCCCCCTTTTTTAGGACTTCTCAGTGCCTTCCCTTAGTTTCCAGTGGTTAAAATCATTAGCCATCCGGATGTGGTCACACCTAAGCAAAGAAAAAATTAATTAATCAAGTAAGAAAAAGCAGTTTTTTAGTCAAACAAGTTGTAAAGTGCTACAGGTTTCAAATATAAGGGGGAAATATAACATTTGACAAATTATAAGAAAAATACCTATAGGATGATAATTTAAAACAACAGAAAAATATTGGAAACCAAATATTCCCATTTCTGTACACATACATTTTTAAGTTTATAAATTCTAGTTCTGTAAGATCTTATTTTTTATATCAACATTATAAAAACCTATTGCAAAAAACTAAAGATGAACCGCTTTTAAAATCACTTTTTTAATTTCAATCATAACTTATAGGCATTAAGTAAAATAATGAAAAAAAGATAAAACAAGCTAAAACTATAGGAACTTATAAGATCACGAATCACTTCACAGCCTGCAAACATTCAGTTTGAAGTAGGTTAAATTACCGCGTTATGAAGCTTCACACTCCATAATTGGCGGCCAGATTATCTTTCAAGACAAGGGGGAATTGATCCGAGAATTGTCTCCAGTTTTCCTCTCCCACTTGATTTTTGAATCCGTGAAGTATCTGTAAAGCGAGAAGTAAAATTTCAGAATAGATTTTTAAAAAAAAGTCCACCAGATTTGAGATTTATCTGGAAACTAACCTTGTGGAACATTTCCTTGAGGTCAGCCTTAGGATTGTTCCAAGATGCCACAGCATCGCAGAAGAAGATGAAGTCGTGGACGACGCCTGCCGGATTTACGCTTATCATGCCGCAAATGCCACGAAAGGCGGAATCCTTCTCGTCGTTATCTCGGATGTTGCGTAATGACGTGCACCTTTGAGACGAACGATCGAAAGAAACGGTTATCAGGGGATGGGAAACACTGAACCAAACGGTGGAAAAGGGAACTGCAGGATAATTCCACGTGGGAAGGTGACAGTTAGAAAAATGCCGCCACCAAGTTATACGTCAAGGATGGCTGCACAAACAGTGGCCCGCGTTAATACGAGTGGTAGTTATGTCAAACAAGTAAAACTAACTCAACAAATGTTAACGTCGAAGCAAACAAATGGAGCTAGCCATTAGAAAATTAACAATTAGGTGAGAGGGAGGATGTGAAAAAGCTAAGTTTTGCGCTTTTGTTAGTAAACAAAAAGTAGCAGCCTTAATTCAGGACTACATAAATACGTGCAAGTACACTGACACACAATGTGATTAGTCAGGTATTGATTTTTATATTTAATGGCATTTCTGACTTAGTTCACTAGTTCTAATATACATCATCGATGTGTTTAAAACTGGTTGGAATAAACAATAGCAATTCTAGAATAAAACAAATGATCTCAAGTATGTTTTCGGTGCCTTCCGCATATTGGCACAAGTGGTTTTCGATTTTGAAAGAAAACTAGAGCTCTGACAAGTGGGCACCCTAAATTTGAGCAATTGTATATAGCGCGCAAAATAAACAACAGTACTTTTATAAGCATCTCCCCTTTTGCCTAATTGGAAATAATAAGACCTTGGTTAAACAAATTTTGTAGATAAGAGAAAATAAACAATTGAACTACACCTCGAAATGATCAAAATTAAAACAAAAATAAAGTAAAAATAAAATAGAATAAATAAAAAACCAGTTACACACCACTGTCGTATAAACTGCTGTAACATAGGGGCCACTTCTTGCGGACAAACGTAACCAAGACGACCAATTGTTATGGCTATGTTACCAGGGAGAGATGATACAGGACGAGACGGAACGGGGAGCAAATAAGGGAGAAAAAAAAACAAAGATAGATACAAATCATAAACAGAAATATACAGGCAAAGAAAACCAGTCTTCTCTTTTGTTTTTAAAACCAAAAAAATAACCGCCATTTGGTACTGCTTTACTCACAATCCCTAATATGCAGTGTTATAACTAAACTTTCCAATAAAAACACTAGCAGGGAATGTAATTAGTGACAAAAAGTTTCAAATAAAAGAGTAAGAATGTACTATAAGAGATAATTACCTCATAAAATAAGACTTAAACGAAAATACATCAAAAAAGAGACGAGAAAATGGTTAAAAAAGCAAACTAATTAAAACAGGGTTAACAATTAGATGATTGCACATGAATCAATTCGAAGAAATGGTACAAAGCTTCACACGGTCGACTCTATGCAAGGATAAAGTTGCATTAAACTAATATAATAACTTTTTTAAGAAGGGTGTGCAACCATGCTGGAGTGACAAGAAATACTCTGGCACTAGACTATCCAGTTTCAGGACAAGTGTCAATTGCCAAACAATTTCTTATTGCCACAGCAAATATATGTCGTTTTTAAACTGATACTAAAATTATTTGGAGAACCCTTTTAAATGACGGAGAACATAGGCAAGGAAATGGATTTAGTATTCCGATTTCTAGCGAGCTTTGCCAATTAACGCCGCTTTTTTCACCAGAGTACACATATATTTGTGAAAACCAAACCACCAGAAGCAAATGGCAGGTTCACATTTACTGCTTAAACACATATCAGAATTAAATTTCCTTAAAAGTAATCAGCAGCAGCTCTGTACTGCTACTGCTAACAATCTAATAATCAAGAGTTTCTAGTCTGTTAAGGGGGCTGTCCACACTTTTAACAGCGTTGGCCTATGGGGATTTCAATGTTAAATTCGTTTTCTTTAAACTGTTCTAACTCAAGAACGGGTTAAAGTTCAACGATG
>JAQIXP010005781.1:0-10129 GCA_034700285.1 Proteroiulus fuscus
TAATATGTACCGGTAATTAACATGGAGATTCCCATAGGAGCATGCATTTTCTAAAAGTGTGGACAGCCCCCTTAATCATAAATGCAATCTGTCACACTTAAAATAAAAAGTACTAACAATTTCTTTCTATTGCCAGGATGCAGATAAAACATTAAGTGGCTGAAGAATGCTGGCCGATTGGTCAATCTGAGCTCCATTAAACATAACTATCCATTGTGTTGGTGCTCAGAGACTCCTCTCTACAAAGCAGTTCCATTGTGGTTTGTTCACGTGGAAAAGCTTGTCAGCAGACTTCGAAAAAAATAAAAATACATATTGGTAGGACAAATTTGGTATTTTTTTTTTTGTTAAAAAAATTTTCTAAATGACTTGTTTTGGATTGTTCCAGGGTTCAATATTTCATATAAGAGAAACGTTGCTTTGCAAACTGGTTAAAGGATGCAAGCGATGAGCCGTTTCCTGCAACCGTTACTTGGGCACTCCTATTCCAATCTGGTTCAGAGGTACTATCGAAAACTCGTATGCTTGAAATAATTTTCAAACACATTTGGTTGGCATAAATCTTTGGAATTCTTGAATAAAGTCGTGGTCTCGTTTTTCAGATCGTTTGCATTGGCTCGATCAAAGAATTGAAAGAACTGTTGGGGCAAAAAGTGACTGATTTACATCGGGGAAAGGTAAATAAATTTTATTTTATTTCTTATAATATGAAGCTACTATGAACAAGTGGTTAGTCAAAGTTCCACCTATAGCTGGGAAAACCTGAAATTGTCAGGGAAGTTGATCCTACATAGATATGAAAATTTCACGTTTTCTATTAAAGGCAGGGAAATTTATCATTATCCAAGCACCAGACTTAATTTCAGAAGGAACATTTAGCATAATGTAATGTTTCAACTTTCTTTATTTTCTAGTATCGATCATTTAACTATCCCTTCGAGTACTGGGAAAGGGGTTTTGAAAAGGATATCGGACGTGTTCGATTGCTGGTTCGAAAGCGGCAGCATGCCTTACGCCCAGGTGCATTACCCTTTTGAAAACAAGAAAGAGTTCGAGGCATGCTTATTTTATTGCCAAAGGCATTGATCAGACCAGAGGACGGTGAGCCCACATTTTTAACTGAAGTCTTACTGAGAAAGAATGAATGAAATGCACAGGAAGACGTATTTGCAAATTTAAATTTTTTTAGGTTGTATACTTTACTCGTGTTGTAGACGGCACTATATGACAAGCCACCATTTAAGAAACTCAATTGCAACGGCTTCATCTTGGCAGGGTTTGTTCTCAATAATTTTAATCTGCATTTCTTAGCACTATTAATTTTATCAATAATTCATTTGAAATGTGTTTTAATTAGCAACGGACAGAAAATGAGTAAAAGTAAAAAAAAAATATCCCGATTCTATGACGGTAGTCAACAAGTACGGAGCTGATTCGTCGAGACTTTGAGTAACTCCAGTGCCTGCTGTTCGAGCAGACAATTTGAAGTTCAAGGCAGAAAGAGTGAAAGACATCCTCAAAGATGTGTTTTTACCTTGGTACAATGCCTAGCACTTTTTAATGTTGAATATGGAAAGATTGGAGAAAGCAAGTCGATTAATTCTAACTTAATAACCAGAAAGTGAAACTGTAAAACAAATATTTAACAGTTAATACCCTTACAGATAGAAATCTAGATTATTTGGCTTATTTACTAATATAGTTTGAACGTTTCTAATGGGTTTGCCTACCAATAAGAAAACCTGGTAATTTTAAACATACAATTGTACATCGTAAATGCATGTTCGTTTGACATTTATTTGAAATTTTAGGATTTCTAGGACATTTTTCATAAATTTTATGACAATTTTAGGAATTTGCCAAATATGATGTACACAATTTTAGGAATATTAGGACAAATGGGAGCCCTGTTTGCTTCTGATCAACAAGCCATGTTGTAATGAAATCTTTTTGAATATATTTGCCCTCCCAAGTTATTTCATACATTGTCCTAATTGCTTCAAAAATGTTTTACTTTTTCATGTGAATACAATTTTTTTTGGCTTCGATGTTGCAGGCAAACCTAGCTATTCCCTTACCTAAAGAACACCACCGCTTTGTGCTCGGTCAAAAAGGAAAACGATTGAAAGATTTGGAATTGTCAACGCAAACGAAGATCAGTGTCCCTCGGTCCGTGGATAATTCCGATTTAATCAAAATCGTGGATACTAAGGAAAACATAGACAAGGCACGGCATGATTTTCAAGTCATTTCCGATGAACAGGCAAGTTGTAACTATCTAAACTCTTTAATTAAACTCGTTTTTTAAAAATTAAATGGCATTACAGCTTTTAGTAAATTGAGTATTCTTATTCTTGCACTGTTTGATGGAGTATTTTTTTTTAATGTAGGCCATACTGGCCTTTGAGAGGCTTGAAATTCCAAAAATTTATCACCCATTCATTTCTGGTCCCCGAGGCAAATTGTCAAGTCAGTTGATGGCAGAAACAGCTAGGAGCAAGAATCAACATTCCACCTCCGGGCGTGATGAAGGACGAGCTCACGATCGCTGGTGAAAAGGAAGACGTGATGAAAGCAAAACACGAAATCCTGAAGATCTACGAAGAGAAGGTGAGATGAGGGGGAAGGGGGATTCGGAGAGAAAGTCGTTTGTGATTGTACGCATGCATTTGGCAGAAAATTTGCCACCAAAGCAGGAAACCTTAATTTCTCCTTTATTTTTCAGAAACGTAAATGTCAAATGGCTCAAGTAAACGTGCGCAAATCTCAGCACAAGTACATCTTCGGCCCGAGAGGCAACGGCATCCAGGAGATCCTCGCTCAGGGTGTTTCCTTAGAAATCCCCCATCCGACAATCCTTCAGACATAGTCACTCTGCGAGGGGAACAAGACAAACTGGGACCTGCCCTAACGCTCGTCTATGCCAAGGCTAACAGCGTGGTGGAAGCCAGTGTTTCTGCCGAGAGTTGGCTTCACAAATACATTATCGGACGCAAGGGGGCCAATATTCGTTTGCTCACGCAGGACCTCGAAAAGGTAGTTGCTAGTGTCACATTCTCAAATAATATTGTATCATGTGAGTACCGAAATAAAAAATTGTTATCTTGACCACAGGTCCACGTGGAGTTTGACGATCACATGAACAAAATCACCATAGAAGGCCCTCCAAATGAAGTATATCTAGTTCACACAAAATTAGAAGAGATAACGAAGGACCTAAGAAATCGTCTTGTCTTACCAGGAGATTCACGTGGATTGTAAGTATCACAAGCATATCATCGGCAAAAGTGAAGCTAATGGTTAATGTTTTGCTTATGCATTCCACAGGTCTAGTTTTTTTTTGTTTTTTTTGGATAGTGTTCTTTATTTTTTTAACGTCATTCCTTGATGTATTAATGTCTTTATGTCTTGTTCTCTGTCTAGTGAATCGAATTAAGCAGGAAACTGGTGTCCTCATAAATATTCCTTCCAACGAAAATAGTGACATCATCCGCATTGAGGGAGATGTTCAGGGTGTGGAAGCGGCCAAGGCGGAACTTTTGGAAATGGCCAAGAAAATGGTAAAATGTATTTTTGTGATGCTTGCATTCTTTTGTTTTGAAAGAATTGGGACATGCTGAAAAGGTTTTTGGCATGTTACGCATAATTTGTTGTAGTCCTACAAGGTCTAGTAAATTTGCTTATTATCTTTTTTAATTTTATGGTAAAAGTTAGGCAAGTTAATGTCTCTAAGAATTTTAAAACTCACAGAAGCTTTTTTTATATTGTAAAATGTGATTGCATTATATTTAAGCATGTTTTACACGAACTGCTCTCATAGATGTAGACCTGCTTGATTTATTTTTAAAGTCTGAATGTTTAGTTGATAAGATTATTTTGTAAAGTTGGGGAGAATTATGTTAAAAGTTGAGCTAAAGGGATTTAGTGATTTCTTTGTATCCCTGCTTTTATTTATTTATTTTGTTTTTGTAGGAAAATGAAAAGAGCAAAGATATATTGATTGACATAATCTATCACCGAAATATCATCGGAGCTAAAGGTGAAAGCATCAAAGAGATTGGAGAAAAGTTCAACCAAGTGAATATCAGTTTTCCCGATCCTGGTGAGTAAGCTGACAGTGTCAAGGTGTGTTTCAAACCAGGCATTACCATTGCACGATGTTTGAGTTTGAGAATTTTAAAAGAATGACCAGGCTGAAATTGTTAGTTCATTAATAATCTGATCGTTTAATTTTGTGCAGGTAACAAAAGCAATGTGGTGACCATACGAGGAGCGAAACAAGACGTCGATTCCTGTTATAAACACGTAAATGGTGTTTTCAAAGACCTTGTTGAGAAGAGTTTCAGACTTGAAGCGCCTATTTTAAAAAAATTTCATAAATACATCATTGGCAAAGGTGGTGCCAACATCAAAAAAGTGAGTAAAGTAATTGCAATAGCTTGCCAGTTATAAAATGGCTTCAAAATAAATTAAACCCTTTATTTTGATTTTTTTTGTCTTAGATCTGCTAGGAGACCGACACGAGGATCGATCTGCCGGCCGAAGGCAGCGAGTCGGGCATTATCTTGATCACAGGCAAGCAGGCGGACGTTGATCCGTCAAATTCAGAACGAATTGGACAACATCGTCAGCATAGATATTATCATTCCTGCCAAATTCCATAACTCTATTATTGGAGCAAAAGGAAGGCTAATTCGCTCAATCATGGAGGAGTGTGGCGGAGTGCACATTTTCTTTCCGAAAGAACGATCTGTGGACCCAAAGAAGACGTTGACAAGGCAAAGAAACAACTGGTGGAACTTACCAATGAAAAGGTATTAAAAACCTGGTAGTAAATTCTTACAAAAAATTCTGTGCAATTCGGGTTTTCTTTTTTTAATAATTTGATAGAAAATCCTTCTAAATACTTCTGTTAAGCTAAGGAGACTATTCTATAGTTATTAAATTATAAAATAAATCAAAAAAATTCTAATATGTTGATAATTGTATTTTATTTTAATTTTCAAATCTAGCAACAATCGAGTTGTACTGCTGAAATTCGTGCCAAACCCGAGCACCATAAGTTCTTATTTGGGAGAAATGGAGCGAACATCCGGAGAGTGCGCGACAGGACTGGTGCCTGCATCATTTTCCCAACCGATAAAGACGAAGATCGGGAGTTAATAGCAATCATAAGCAAGGAGTCGGTGCAGGAGGCCAAGACCGAATGGAAACTTTAGTGAAAAACCTGGTGAGCTTCCTTGATTTAAGAAGTTAGGCTCAAGTTGTAAAATGGTCACTGCTAAGTGGCTTACGCACGATTTGTTTGCAGGATAACGTGGTAGAGAGTGAGATGAAGATGGATCCAAAATTCTACAGGCATTTTGTTGCCCGACGAGGGCAGGTGCTCAGGGAGATAGCCGATGAATTTGGAGGAGTGGCCGTCAGTTTTCCACGCAGTGGTCTTCAAAAATCCGTGGTCACCCTGAAGGGAGCAAAGAATTTCGTTGAAGGAGCAAAACAGAGATTAGCTTAGGTAAGTGTTTCAGAGCTGGTACAGAAAACTCAACAAAATTGGTGGCCTGCTTGTTTTGGAAAATTGCAGTAAGCTCTATAAAGAACTATATTTATGCTTAAGAACAAATGGTTACGATCAAGTGCGTGATCCCTTGAATTAATTCTTATGGAATTGTGACTTTAGAAATATGATTTTGCCAAAATTGTGATTTTTGATATTATGTTTTTTTAGACTGAAAATCAAAAACAACTTCCTTACAATGAAATTCAAGCAATCAAAATACTGAATTGAGTTATTAATTGTGAGTTAATTCTGCTCGTAGGAAGAACGGGTCGTATTTATCATCAACGAAGCCACTGGGAAACTATTATGGATCGGTGGATGGTTTCTTTCATCCAGTCATTGGTTTTATTCGTTAAGGAGGAAATGACTGGTCAGTATCATTGCGCATGAATTTTTTATGTTAGTATGAGGCCTATGTTAATATTTCTGCAGTTGAGTTGATATTCTTAACTTAATTTTTCAACCTATACAGGCGGTGCACCGTAGTGCCGTGTCTAGTTAAGTTTGTTGATAATCTTACCAACTGGAAGTTTGTTGATTACCTTACCAACTGGTACGTGCGAATGAACCGTTGGCGACTTAAGGTAAGGGACACCTTTTACTCCCTTTTAAGGGCGTGATCTGCAGATTGACTGAATTGTGCTCTTAGGGCAAAAATGGGAATGTTGATTGCCAGTATGTTCTTGAGACACTCCTAAGCGTACTATTTAAAATGATTCGAATACTGGTGAGCCTTCCGATCTCATATTTTATAGCTGCAAACTGTCTAAAACCTGGATTTAGGTTTATACTTAATATTTTATTGTTATCATTATGCTTCAATGAAATTTTAGGCCTCTTTCACTCCATTTTTAACTGAGCTGATGTACCAAAACTTGAAACATCTTGTCGAAACAACTAAAAATAGTGACGATGTAGCAAGTATACGTTACTTGATGTTCCCTCAGATAAGGTGGGTATTTTAATCTTTAATCATGTTTCTGTCAATGATTGTAAGTGCCTAAGCTTAAAAGTCTATTAATCTTTCCAGAATGCATCTCTTTGACAATGAGACCGAGCTTTCGGTTCTTCGAATGCAAGCCGTGATCGAGCTTGGAAGGGTCATACGCGATAGACGGACATTTCCCTTCAAGTTAAGACCCTTATCTCTACATTTTAGCAGACTATTGCCAAATTATTGTTGAGCTGGGGTTCCCTTGGAAGTTGTAAATTCTGTGAAGTATTTGGGCAATACAGGCAATGATTTGCATTTGGAGTCAGCTCATTGGCAATTATACAGGATGAACAAATCAATTTATGTTTTTTTTCCCTAAAGATTATTTAGAAATTATGCAAAAATAGTCAAGGAAATTGGTTCATCCACTTTTGGAATGGTGTGCCTCAAATTAGACTCCTTATGGGGTCGGCCTAATTCAGGTCCAGCATAGGGCTATTAGATTAATTTGTAAAGGGTAGGCTAATTATCAGCAGATTGCAAGTGTGATTAACTTCAACGAGATTTGAAATGTTACTTTATCCTTGCATGCAAAAAATGAGGGCTCTCTTCAGTGAATTTTTAATCTTTAACCTTCGTATATTTTTGAGAATTCTAGGAGGCTTGCCAGTAGATGTTAAAGTTGTTGCCAGCTAAGCTGAAAACTCAGTTCTTATTTATGAGGCCTTCAGTGATTGCATTTTAGCTACGTTGCAGGACTTATGGACCTCACTGTTTATGCGTTTTTTAATGTGACTTTTAAAAATTACCATTTTTATACTTCATTAGCACCCATCGCCTGAAGTTAATTGTGGTTGTTGAAAAAGATCAAGAGTGCCTCGATGATGTTAGAGCGCTCGAAGTATATACCGGTACTTGAGGTAGTTTTTATTATTACACTTAACAATATGGCTTCAACAAACAATTTGACTTTTGTATGAGATAAAACGTTTTCTTATACAGGTATTAAATGTGCAGTCATTGACAACTTCGACAGATAAGGGCAATATGGAGTTAGCCTCCGAGCAGAACCGATCACAAAATACTCAAGAGCGTGCCTGAAATCTGCTTTGAAATCCGTCACAGAAGCCATCAAGGTAAAGTTGGATGCGACAATACCAAAATAATAGTACCTCGGGTTATTAAATCATTTGTAAATTACAGAAATTAGAAGATTCTAAATTACAAGAATTTCTTGAAACCAAACAAATAGAAATCCAAGGACGTGCACTAGGGCCGGAAGATCTTTGCATCTTGCATCTTGCAGATGTATGCCTTTAGTGGCACCAAATCCAAAGAACTGACCGATATGTACGGAGCCGATGCTAACAACGAGGTGCTGATAGTAATGAATATTTAGCCTGATCAGACCATGCAGGAGGAAGGTACCGACAGGGAGGTTATCAGTCGCTTACAAAAACTTCGAAAAAGGTCAGTCTTTTTATTATATTAAAGACTAAATTACTATTCTTATTTGGATAATCTGCTGTTGAATACACGTTGGTATATACTTCAGTTATGTCTGGAAAGATTTTTCAATGTATAGGACTATTATAAGAATTTTTTTTTAAATTTATTGGAATATTGTTGTCATTTTGTTTCCAATAATGTTGAAATTACGAATTTCCCATATTATAGGAATTGTATTGAATTTAAGGCAAAACTAGTTCCACTTGACAAGGTTATGCTGTATTATTCCGTCAGTCCGGCTGATGCTACCCTCTGTAAAATTATCAAAGAGCACACGACCTTCATCGAAACGGCCATTCGCTCGCCGGTAAGGATTCTGCCGTCTCCCAAAAACGGAAAAGCAGCAGCTGGGGGTGCCAAACTAGAGCTGTCATCACAGAAAGTCATGCCCCCGGATAAGCCAAAAGTGGAGCAGGGGAGACTATAGAAAAGTCATCTGTTAATGAGCCCAATTCCCTGGCCAAACCACTATGCCGCTACGTCAATGTGGAACTCTGTGGGACGCACGCCAAAGAAAAGGGTTTCGATCACTAAAGCCGCTGTTTTGCTAGAGAATCCCGTGGGGCAATCTGAGCTTGATTTGGATGGCTTGATCAAAGAAGTAAGTCTCCAAAAGTATGAAATTCCATAAAAATGCAAAGCTCATTTTGTAATTTTTGCAGGTTCAAATTGCCTTCTGGCTTACAAGGACGAAACATCAGGCTCTACAACAGGCCAAATATGGCTGAACCGCTTCGAGCGGCAGTCATTTCAAAACTTCGGGGTCAAACAGTTTACGCCTTCAGAAGTCTGGATTTAGCTGAAGTGGAAGGCAATACAAAAGTAACTTCACTTTCGATATCCTGCTGCAGCTTTGTGAACGTCGAGTTGCCAAAATCTGGGGCTTCTGGAACTTTCTTGATTGAAAATCCACAAGGATCGGCTTTGGACCTTAATCAAGTCAAAAAACAGGTATTTGTTTTCATTGGCATATGACAATTTAAAAAAAATATCAAATTGGTTAGATTTTAATTTTATTGTTAAATGCTGTTTGCAGGTCAAAGCCATTTTTGACTTATCGAATGGTCCCGTCCACTTTTGTAAGAGAACAATCCAAAAGACGAACTAAATGACAAAGATGGTATATGTATACTCTACGGTAAAACAAAATATGTTTTTACTAGTTAATTACAAATAAATAGTTAGCCAAGTTTGGCAGTAATTTAAAAAAAAAATTGTTGGGCTCATTGATTTTTGTTGAGGTGGGTCATACCAACCTTAGCATATGCAATCTTAAGTTTACTTTCTGATAGGCATAACCGAGACGAGAGAGAGCTGTTCATAATTTCTTCTATAGCCATTAGCTTACATTAAGGGCTACTCAGACTATTGAGTACTCATTACTCATGCCTTAAATGTGAAAGGGGATTAGGGTGGGGATGGGAAGGGGAGTAATATGGTGACTGTCATTTTTTTAGAGAAATTATTGTTCCAGCATTTGCCTGGAAACAAAGCTGAAACTAAAAGTATCGTTTGTATGTGATAAACCGATAAAAAGATGGGTTTATTTGGCTTTATCGGTACAATTACACTGAATTTTACAATGCGGGGTGCTGACTAAGATTTAAGTACAAAAATTTTGTATTTTCGTAAATAAACTAACCCTAAACCATAAAGGGAAAGTTACACTTTCTATAACAAGGTATTTTTAAATAAAGGGGTAGAAAAGTTAATGCTAGAATTGAAATTAGAATTTTATTTATTTATATAAATGATTATGACTTTGATTGATTGAAAAATGCTATTGCATGAGCAGCACCATATTGCCGACTACTGGTGCATTCTGTTAATTTTTACTACTATAGCATCATCTGTTAACTATATCGGTCAATTTCACACTGAAAATTGCTTCACTTAATAAACTGACAGATGGTGCTAGTGATCAAATGAAATATTAGTTCAACATTGACTCGCCCATTTTAGTGCTATCAGGGCCGTCCCTAGGGGTTTGGTGGCCCTGTGCGAAATGAAAATGGGTGGCCCTTTTTTTACAAGTTGTTGCTCAGTCATGACAACAGAGAGTAGGAAAAACGTTTTTTTTTTTAAACTTTAGCTAGGCCCCTATTTTAAGCTGGTCACTGTACTGT
>JAQIXP010005782.1:0-10127 GCA_034700285.1 Proteroiulus fuscus
CAAACAAAAAGTCTGGTGATAGGCAACATATGCTCTTTTGGTGATTATTGAGTGTTTTTGAGCAAAAACCTCGGCTGCGGCGCCATTTTCTGTCAATTTTTGCAATTTTCTACAAAAACCTTTTAAATCTTTGACTAAAGCACAAATTTTTAGAACATGTATTGAGTCGAATCGTTTCAACCCACTTTTGGTGATTTTTTTAGCCCATTTTAAGTATTTTTGAGCCAAAAATTCGCCTGCAGCGCAATTTTTGTTAGTTTTTGCAATTTTATAAAAATAAAAACTTCAAAGTTTTGCCTGTGGCCCAAATTTCGGAACAAATTTTTTGATTGGATCGGATCGGGTCGAGCCCCCCCCCCTTCCCGAAATGGATATATATATATATATATATATAAATTATCGGTATAAGTAGCTTCTCCCCCCCCCTCCCCCCTGGAAAACTTTCAGGAGGCGCCCATGAGTACCATAATAAAATATGACAAGTGCCCCTCCAAAAATTTGGGATGCCATCCTAAACTTTCAACTCTGGCTCTTTGGCTACGGGCTCGATCCTAACCTATGCTGTTCAGAGGGGCCACTAGTGACGGCTTTGTTGTATTACATCCCTGTTACTATCCTTCTAATCTTACATGGAGGCTGTGCAGATTCCATAAGCCATCAAAATTAATGTCCCTTCTTCCAACTGTGCTTCCTACAAGGCTGGTAAAAATGGACTCTTCCCCCTTAATAGAATGGCAGTGATTATCCCTCTCTATTCATCGTGTGGATGAGGGTCAGGAACCAGCTTTAATGTTTGGAATTGTACAATGCAGCTGGGTTTCACTATTTCGCAAGCATGGCTTTTCTAATACTGTGAATGTTCCTGCAAATTAAATTCACTATGCTGATGTTGAAATCAGCAATCATGTGATTTTTCCATTTTTTTGGCATTTGGACCGGCTCTGAATCCTTTTCCGAGAAGACATTTCCAATTTTACAGGTATGTTTC
This sequence comes from Proteroiulus fuscus, assembly GCA_034700285.1. NCBI lineage: Eukaryota > Metazoa > Arthropoda > Diplopoda > Julida > Blaniulidae > Proteroiulus > Proteroiulus fuscus. Next base: position 989 of record JAQIXP010005782.1, read on the forward strand.
AGTAGCTAAAGGATGTGCTGCTTTTCTATTTTTGTGCAGATAGTGACTATTTAGGCATCTTCTAAGGCTTTTGTATTTTGCCAGTATGTTGTTTTTCTAATGAAATTTGAGCATACTGAACAATTTGGAAGGGATATTTGAGTTTTGTTAGAATATAATTATGTGGATTGCTTTATCCCTTTGTTTAGTATAGTTATTAACCAAAATAAGCGAATCTATATAGACCTGTGCTCCAATTAAATACAAACATTTCATTATTTTGGGCTCCAGAATGCTGTGTGAATGCGCCATTCCATGAATAAATAATAAATGAACTGGCCTTCTGTCCCTTAAAAATAAAATAGGGTGTTTTTCTTGTAAATTTTTGCAAAAAATAGTTTTAGTATTTTGATTATGGTATATTTGGTATATTTCTATAGGGAGTAAAACAGCTTCTAAATTTGATATTAATTTTTTTTTTCATTTGCTTGGAATTTATTAAATTTTCGTTATAAACTAATGATGTGCATTTATGAAAATGCATTGCTACAAAGCATCATAATGATATGTGGTTTAAATTAGTCTCTGGATATAATTTTATTCATTAATTTAAATGGGTGATTCAATAAGTTAAATGAAATTAATGTCTAAAATTGGGCCTAAGCCTGTAAAAATAATTAGATTATTACTAATTTAGTTTATTTGGCCTAAAACACGTGATTTTTTTTGGAACAAAAGTAGAAATTTGGATCTAATTGTGATTTTAAAAGCATGCTTTTCTCCAAATTGTGATTTTGGAATCTTGATTTTAATAGACTGAAAATCAAAATTTTATAGAATTTTGAGAAAATCCAGTTTGGGATTGGAAAATTTGAAATTTTAGAAATCATTATTCAAAAAATCATGATTTTTGTGTCAAATGAGCTAAATTGCATTGAAAAAATGTATATTACTTTTGTAAGGGCTATGCAATTTGACTAGCATTTTAATATAATTATTGTATGGAATATACTTTCAAAATTGCTTGCAAATTACATTTAGAATTTTGAAAACTTAACACTACACATATGTATATAATTATTTGTTTTATTGTCAGAATGTTGTTAATTTTTTATTGAATACTTGACAGTATTAAGAAAATATACACAAATTTTCTAAGTAATCTATAAAACTGTTTTCAAATGTAAAAATAATTACACTTAATAAAAATGCATTTGTTAGCATTAAAATAGAGCAAGTTAACCTGTTTCTATGTTAATTTATGCATTTTTATCATGAAGAATTATTTTTTCATTTGAAAATGGTTTCATAAATTGCTGAAAAATTTGTTATATTTTCTCCAAATGCTATCACGAATTCAATAAAAAATTAACAGCATATTTTGACAATAGCCTCTAATGATTAGTGCTAAAAAATCTAAATTCTTAATTCTGTAAAATGTTTGCTGACATTTTTAAGATTATTGAAGAAAATCCCACCAGAAACCCTCTATGTTAAGCATTACTATTTTTAGGACTGGAAAATAAGGTAAATATTTATTTAAAATAAGTATTTGGATTCCAAATATGAGCATTCAATAAGTTAAACAAATGTTTAGGTTTCTGTTTAAAGGATTGAAAAATGAGACAGAAATCACAAACAGAGGCTTAACTTTCTATAATTACGAAAGGTAAACGTTTACTTGAAAATAAAGACAAAAATTGCATTGGTATTATGAGCAATTGTTTGCTTTCTAGATAATTGGTTTTAAATTCTATAACAATCATAATGTTCAATACAAAATTTAGGAAGAATTTGGGCATTTTTAAAAATAAAACCTTGAAAAACCTAGTCAAAAACTTGTAGTTTTTTGAAATTATATATTATAATACCCCTTTGTAATTGAAATTCATCATTATAATGATGAAAATATTTCCAAATTTTCATTTAAAATCAGTTTTTCAATGTTATAACAAAAGTTTTTTATGAGAATATGTTTTCAAATTGTGCTGCAACATCATGCCAACCAGCTCTGAATATTTGGTCCTGATGTTGTTTTGTGTCCTGGACCAAACAATGGCATTACCAGGTAATAGCTTCCTTTCCCTCCATCCAAAAAATGCACTAGGGTACTGCTACTCTGAGGTTCCTATGGTAACGTTTCAGTCTCCCCCTCCCCTCTTCCTCTCACCCCACAGGTTCCCCAACCCCAAATAATGCATGGATGAAAAACAGCTTGCATGGACACACTTTGTTTGCATTCAGTGATTGTGTTTCCTTTGAATATAGGGGTTATTTATGCCACCCCTTTTTTCTGCAACTGAAATGGCTTTTCACACATGGCCCTATAGTGAAGTGTCATTTCCAAAAAAATAGTGCTAATTAAAATGTGTCTGTGTGAGATGTTTGGTGAGGGTGCATGCATGCATGCTGGAAATTAATAGCTGTTATGTTGTCTGATGCTGATAATTTTGTATTTGTATAGACTAGGCAAATGAATAGTTTTCGTGGGAAGCTCAAGTACCATTTTTTTAGTATTTATTTATCATCTAAAGACTTCAGTTTTTAAAAGGAGTTTTAGAAATATCTCAAGAACATGATGTCTTCCGGGTCATAAAGTGTATTAGAGAACTAAAGATATAGTTTAAGAGACCAGATGTAACAGCTGATTTTTAATATTTTATTTTGGAGTTCTTTAAGGCTTAATTTAATTGAATTACTTGCAAGCATTTGCAATAAGAAATGGGACTTATCCAAAAGACATTATTATACTACTTACAACTTGTCCAATTTTAAATAAATTAAAGAAATTATGCACTTATAAATTTATGAATAATTTTATAATGGGAGTATATATTTAAAGTTTCTAACTATTAGCCTTCTAACTTGAAGTAAATTATAACTAAATACCAAGATATAATTGAAGAGCTGAGATAAAAAACCTTGTGAGTCCAGATTTCTTGTTTTGTAAAACTGCGTTTAAAGAAAATCATGATTTATTTTTTTAAAAATTAGCTATTTTAAAATTCTGAGCTTAATTTATAAGAGAGTAACTTGTGTTTCCTTACGCTCCTTACTATTTTGGTTCCCTCAAAGAGAATCTACTTGTTTTGAATTTACCTTAACCCTATACTTAAAATTTGGGTACTTAATACCCAAAAGTGAGATTATTTCTGCATTTTATATGTTCATTGGTCAAGATTAGCAACTTTTTCATAATCTTACCACAACTTTTCATTGATTTAGCAGATATAACAACACTTAGGCACAATTTTATGTAAATATCTCATTTTCAGCAAAAATGGACTCATGTGGTTTTTGATCTCAGCTCTTCAGTTATTCATGTGTCATTGGTTTGTATTGTTAAATTCTTTAATATTTCCTAAATCAAGGTATTTTATACAATGATTAATTAAATAGAACCAGTGATGATTGTAACCATTACACTCATGGTAATGTTTTTAGAATTAAAGCTGTTGATTACTCTGAAATTAAATAGGAATAATACAGTGTATTGAATTTTGGGTTAGTTGCACCCTAATTAATTAGTTTTAATAAGCTTAGTAGTATCCTCATGGAGAGTAAACAATGCATTGCATGGAAATATTTTAAACATATGAAAGCACAGCAAAACCAAAGAAAGAATTGATATAATAGACACAAATGTATATATATATATATATATTTATATGCCTATATATACATTTGTAATATATAACAGATTTCCTTCCATAACTGTAATTCTTTATTTATTTATAATTTCAATTAGCCTAAAAAATATGGTTTTTCTATCTGAAAAGTGTATAAAGGCATCTCAATGCATGCTTGGGAGCAAAATTCCCAGACTATTAAAACTGCCTATATTTTTTATATCAATTTATTATATTGCTTATATGTATTTATTATATTTCTTTATATATTTATTCTATTTATTCTACATGTCCTCCAGAATTCACAAGAATTGCAAAGATAACAATAATGTTAAAATTGTCTACTAAATTAAAATCATCCAGCCCTCCCCCTTTCTGTTAAAAATATAGAAAAATGCATTCCTTTTAAACCTTACTGTTGGAAGCTATTAGTTTTTCTTATTTATTTTGATGAATTCAGACTACATTTGGGCACTAGGTTACATAGAGTTACTGCTTTGCACCCTTAAACCCAATCACCACCATGTACCTCTATAGGTCATAATAAAATTAGGTACCCTTACTTTCCTTTTCTGTTTAATGGCTAATTTTTTAGATTTTAGCATAAGAGAGCTTTGACTATTTTTTACTAAAATAAGAACTTGCATCATCATCATCATAGAGGTACTTTGATCAGAATATTCTACAAAGTTGTACATTTACACTTTTGATTTTGGTATTACATCTGTATGTGTTAGATTATTTGGCAAATTAAAAGGCAGATCTTGGCTGGGATTATGTCACTGAAATAGGTTAATATGTTGCTATGGTAACGAACTGGCGCCAACTTTGCAATTTCAAGCCTCATAGACAAATAAATCTCTAGAGTGGCACCAGAATGCAAACATGCTTTAGTCCATATGGATCAGTTTGGCAAATTAATGGAATCCCTTGAATACATTCAATTACTGGAAAGTGGAGTTTGTCACGCTAAGTAACATATGATGTCAAATGAATTGCTCCACGTCTCAACTGCCATTTTTTTCAAGTGTTCTTTTAATGCATGTTTGGGGTGTTATTGCAAGTAATTGGTGTTTTGCATGTGCCATTAGCATTTAGGTTTCAAGGGTGGGTTATCAGTGGAAAATGCTAAAAGTAAAAATAAGGGTGGATGAGAATAATGCTATATGTAAGCAAAGCCTTTATTTGATAACGTAAACAACCTAAATGAAGTTATGAAAACCTTAAGATTTCATTTTTTTCACACTCGTTGCATGGTGATACCAGTATTTTAGTGTAGTGGTTAATACGGAAAATAGTGCTGCTGGCAGATTTGGTAGATATGAAATTTCAAATGCTTGTCTTGATCATTATAAAAATACTGAAAATGTAAAGCAACTTGCAGGATGGGTGAAAAATGGGAAATTTAATAATATTCAACAAATTTCTCTACAAAAAATGCGACTGCAATTAAGATAAAATCTAGTGCTTGACTTTCAAAATGTTTTTTAAACCCCTTTTGAATGATTAAGGAGGATGCTGTGGTTATGTCAATTTGAAATTTATCAAAATTGATAGAAAATCTGCAAGCTTTAGCACTTTTTGAATTTGTTGAACATTTTAATGGTAGAATTATTTTGGAACAGATATGTCCAACTCTTTTTGTTTGCTTTTCAGCATTCTTTGTTAATTTCATCACAACATTTGCATATTTATATAAGGGCTCATAATCTATGATACTATACTCTTGATATCTTATTTCATAAATCATTGGAGAAAATAATTGACTGAGCTCATTGGGGATAGGTCAGCTAATGAAAAGCTGTCTGTATATTATGGATCAAAATATATTATAGGTCAGCTATTCATTCTAGGATGGAGTGATACAATGATGACTATTCTTATTAAGATTTAAATGATAATATCTAATTAAAATACTGCAGACAGCATGTAGTATACAAGGATTCAAAAATTGCAATTCTTAGGATACAAAACAGTACTTTTGTATAGGGTCATACAGCATAATACTTGTTATAAATTAGGGGTAAATCATTTTTTTTCCTAATAGGTATAGTTCTTGTCATCCAAAACCACTTTTCACAGAATAAATTCTATCTGTGATCTACACTAATGTATCTGTAGAAACATTGGCTGTTTATGCAGAAATAATGGCAAAGCCTGGTTTTTGTTAGAGCATTAATGCAAACATTTATGCAGAAGTTAAGTTGCCCTAATTATGGAAATAATTCCTGCAGAAACATTTTCATATGAAAGGAAGTGCTTGCTAGAATTTGTTTGGAAGTACGATTTAGTGGAAATGTAAATGCTGGGGTATTGGCAAATGAAGTAAAAAAGATCGGTCTTGTTGGTAATTTTTATTCAATCATTAAGGCTCAATGCTTTGTAATAGGGATGACAATAAACAATGTTTAAGTAAAATGATGGGTTATAAATCATAAGTTAAATTGTGATTAAATAGTAGGCCTATTGTTTTATTGTGAACGTTTTGGTAGATTATTTTTCATTTCAAGTTTGTTAAACTGTTCATATTATTCTCTCAAATGAACAATACATATACTTTTTCTGAAAAACAAATTCCTTGCAGAATTAAGATACCAAATTTGTGCAAAAATATATTTAAGTTTATGTAAAAGGATCTTCTGCTCTGCACAAATCATGATGTTGCTTTGTGTTCTGAAGAAAATAAATGTATATTTGTATATATATAAACATTTTTACCATGATGTTAATGAGCTTTAGACCTGTACATGTGTAATATTTTGTTAGTAGTTAACCTTATGCAAAAATTCACTTGAAAAAATGCCTAAAGGGATAATTGCAACTTCTGTGAAATGGTGGCATTATGGCATTTTCCAAACTTGTGCATTTTGTTCATAATTTTAAATACAAGCATGGATAATGCCAAGTAATTGGTCAATGTAGTACTTAAATTTCAATTGAAAAAAGATGAGACTATATATATACAATATATTAGTTTGTATGAATTGTTTCCTAACTAAGGATATTAAAGCACTTCTCAACTTGCAAAGTAACAAATGCCAGTTGTGAAATATCCATTGAATAGTTACATAGTATTTATAATGGTCAGATTCAAAACTGGTTTGATAAGCATTATATTGAAGGACAGATTTTAAATGCTTCTAAATGTAATAGTATGGTTGTATTAATCATATAATATTAGTTTTGGATGATTAATTTATAGTTATTTTCTTGATTAGTAGAAATGCAGGGTAATTTATTAAAAATGCTACAGCAAGGGAAATATCTCAGACATTGCAGAGGTTCCTGAAATGAACATTGTCAGAAAACCTAGCAGGTGAATTGTCAAGTTTACAGATGCATACATAATTTCTGAAGCCATGGCTACAGCTCCAAATTTGCACATGGTGGAACATCATTTTCATTCTAACACCTTGTATTTTATTTTATAGATATATAATAGTAATCTTAAGGTCAATGGTTTATATTTACAGATAAGCTGTTACTTATGGGAAAAGTCATCATGGTAGCAGTCAGCCATTATTTTGCCTTAATTTCATTCTTCTGCATATGGACAACAGGTAACTAACAATGATGCATCCTTTGCAACTTTCTGTTGAACTTTTGACCTGTTTTATTTTGCTACATTTCGTGTTGAGATCAAAATCTATGTTTTGAATAATTTTAATTTTCTGTGTTCTATGGTCTTTTAAGGTGATGCAACCACGTGTTATATTTGCAGTTGGTCTCCTAAAGAGCAGAATCAAACTGACCATTGCTTACCAGATAATTTTAAGCCAGAAATGATTCGATATATTGAATGTCAACATGGGTGTGAATTTGTCACAGAATGGGATAAAAGTGGTATGTACACTGCAAGTACCTCAGATGTAACATAAACTTGTTTATATAGAAGTGCCAAAAATGTGGGTTATACAACTTTGTAATAATAATGTCATTGCTTGAAGAAAAATGTTATTAAAACAATTTTTTTATTCTACCAATGGAAATGTTTAACTAAGCTTCTGAATGAACTTCTGACTTATTACATTTTCACTAAATTTCAATGCTCACATTTTGTGTCACTCTTATTTTTAGAAGTCTATTACATCAAGTTTCAAAAGAACTTATTGCAGTTATAAGTTTTTAAGCTGTTAACATTTAAGTTATAATTGCTAAATATAAATACCTAGTGTAATTTACTTTGGGGTTATATTTAGCTATTTGCAAATAATCATGTTAGTTTAAACTAGCTTATGGATTTCAGTCATTACTTATATTGTTTTTTATTTAGGAGAAATGATAAATTTCTTCAGGAATTGTGCAAATGACCAAGTCAGTGCTGAGAAGAAGTGCCAAAAATTTATTAAAAAGGACATTAGCCGGACAGTTTGTTCTTGCAATTGGTATACATGTAATAGAGCACCAGCTTCACTATTATGCTGTTCATCTGTATTGCTTTTTGTTTTATTCATACGTGGCCTTATCCTGTGGGACTCTGTATGATGCTATACATCACCTAGGACATTTAGGTTTTGTAACTTTTGCTGAGCTGTCCATACCTCATAATATACTATAATGTATTCAATCATTGTGAAAAGAAAAAAGATTGTTTATTTAATTGTAAAGAAGGTTGCCTTTTCAAACTGAAGGTTTCATTGCAAACTTCAGTATAGAAAAGGCTTCTCTACAATACTTATTGTAAAATATTATTTCATTTGTATAGTTAAAGATTTTTCAGTAGGCCAATTTAGCTTATTTGACTTTGTCCATTTCTGTAGTTTTAAATGAAGCAATTATCCAACTTACCAGATGTAAAAATGCATTATTGATACTTTTACAAAGTACAAAAATATATGGATAATTTTTCAAATAAAAATTTCCCACTGGCATGTTATCGTGGCTAGAATTGACCAATTTGCACAATTTATTAACTCTAGTTAAATATTTAAATCAATTCATACTTACGTTGAAATCAGTAATTGTTTTCTCATGTGAACAAATAAATCAAATTAAAATTGCAATGCTTTGCCTGTAAATAAATATTAATTTATCTAGGATTAATCTTTCAACTAACTACCAATATGGTGAGATGGGTCCATCACTGTTTAATATCCCACCACCCTTTCATGACCATCATGCACTTGTGCTAGGACTGCACCCAAAGCATATTTCCTGCATCTGACTTGAGAAAAGTTTTTCTCATTTAGTCAAAAAGCTAAGAATTGGTTGTATTGTCTTAGCTGTTCTAAGATCTTCAAAAGCTACCTGTTAAACTGTCCAATTTCCAAATGACTTTCTTTGCTAGAAAAATTTTTAAAAGACATAGAGCATTTGCTAAAATTGTAAATGAACATCTCTAATAGGCAGCATTCCCAAAAAATGATATTTTTAGGCTGCTAGACATTTGCCAGGCCATGACAAGTACATTTTTAAGATTATATCTGTGAGGCTTGAGTACGGGGGGGGGGGGGGGCTCAGTTCAGCTCACAAATTTTCACCAACTCACGTGCTGAGGTAGAGTGCCCGGATCCCGGATCCTCAATACCCGG
>JAQIXP010005783.1:0-10126 GCA_034700285.1 Proteroiulus fuscus
GTAAATCTTGACAATTTTAACTGTAAATCTTGACAATTTTAACTGTAAATCTTGACAATTTTAACTGTAAATCTTGACAATTTTAACTGTAAATCTTGACAATTTTAACTGTAAATCTTGACAATTTTAACTGTAAATCTTGACAATTTTAACTGTAAATCTTGACAATTTTAACTGTAAATCTTGACAATTTTAACTGTAAATCTTGACAATTTTAACTGTAAATCTTGAAAATTTTAACTGTAAATCTTGACAATGTGTGAGACTTTGTCAGTTTTGTCATTTTGACAGTATGTCGCCTTTGGTAGATTTTTAGTTTTACCCACCATAATATAAATTTTAAGAATTTTCTCTGCAAATTTGGTCATATTTTTCAAATTTGGACAATTTTGTCTGCAAATTTAGAAAATTAATTGGCTTGGAGGTCGGTTGCATTATTGCAAATTTTAGAGATTTTTAATGTCATCGTCTATAATGCCATAACTGGCCATTTTCTTTTAAAGGAACTTTATACGTTAAATGAGATATAATTTTCAATTTCATTCTCACCTTGGATAGAGTATATGATATGAGGCATGTTATCCTGAAACAGTCCCGACCAAACCCAATCGCATTTAATTAAGTTATCTCAAATAGGTGTTAAACGTGCCAAAAGTCAATTAGCATATTTAAATATATTTTTAATTTGGTATATAGTGGTGAAAATTTGAAAATGTGTATTCATTTCAAAGCAATATAATTATCCAATTCGGGTTTAAAAATAACCTCATCAATTCTTGAGTTTTTAAAAGTGCATGTATAGAGAAAATATGAAAAAAAACCTCTTGAGGCCAATGCCCAACAACTTGAAAAATATGAAATTTTTTAAATATACTCTCAATATCTCAAATTATCTTATATTTGAGATTGCAATTTGCATGTGTTGGTAGATGTCTCTTTTCCAAATAATTCATATCAGATGAGATAAATTTCTATGAATTTTAAGTTTTCTTCTCATTTAATTCTCCAGCATATAAGTGTTAAAGGGGCGGTATCACCTTATAAAAAGTATAGGTTTAAATGAAAGACAAACACTATATATTTGGAGGGCATTTAATATGAAAAATGATAATTGTGAAATCGCTATATTTTGATAAATGCTGGATAAGCGCCATTTAATCCATGCACTATAACTGCATGTGACTGAGCTGGCGTCATTTTTTCACTGTCTGGATGGAAGTCTACCATAGCCAACCCCATAACTATGAGTTAGGAGGCTATATGGTGATAAATGAGTGATTTGGCACTAAACCTATAAGCCACCTAAACTATACGTTCCACATTTTTGCTTTGCTTAAAATTATCAATATTGGCATGCATATTCACCCAATAATACTTAAATTACATTCAAAAGCATGCATGTAACCATTGTTAAAAAGTGGTATTTTGTTATAAGGCATATAATTTTAGATTAGATTTTTTATATTTCTATTTGATTTTGGCACTGTACCATTTTTTATTATCCTGGATCGAGTATAGAACGTAGCTCTTAGTAGAGATCAATGGTTTATAAAATGACTGCGACTTCTAAAATGGCCACCAACGCTGCGTCATTAGGGCTGTAGGCCATTGGCGTAGGAAGCACGGTAGCAAGGGTGGCGATGCGACCCTTATTGTTTCGTCTGCAACCCTTATTTTGTTGCAAGTATTGCTTTTTGAAACCAGAGATGAAACTCATGCAGAGTTTCTGGGACACTTTTCGCAACCCTTATTTTGGACGTCTTCCTACGCCTATGCTGTATACAGGCTATACTTTTAATACGTAACGTCTGGAAGGGGGGGGGAGGGCAGTGGCGGATGCCAGGGGGGCCATGGATCCCCCCAAAGGGACAAAATTGGCGCCCATCACCCGGCGGCCATTGCGCCCCTCTATCCGAAACTATTTTAAAATGGTCAAATTAACTTTGTCTATGCTTCAACCGAGTGTTTAGACGAAATTTTGATGATTTTTCAGTGAAATTTTGAGTATTTATAAAAAAAAATCCTGCGGCGCCATTTTTTTTCAATTTTTCACAAAAAAGTTCACATTTTTGCCTACCACCGTAATTTTGGAACAATTTTTGGTTGGGATTCCACCCCCCTCCTCCCCCCCCCCCAATGAATTTCTTCATGCGGCCCAGCAGGGTGGTCATTTTTGGGCATTGCTTCGTTTTAGGGATTGGCGCCCACCTATAATAAAATGCCCCCCCCCCCCCAAAAGAAATTCCTGGATCCGCCACTGGGGAAGGGTGTACATTGATACCGTTACATAATGTTACATGGGGTGGGGGGGTCTAGCCATTTTTTTACAGTCACGCTTGTGTTTCATTAATATTTCAATTAATAAAAACTTAAAAACATCTAATACTGCCATGTTTTAAATCTGGGACTACTTTCTCTTTGAATATGTGTGTGTGTGTGTGGTGTAATAGTCATAACTTACAAGAAATAAAAAAACATCATAATAACTTTGCAGGTACTTATATAAATTTTGAGCTCGTAGCTCAAAATGGGGATATGCTGAAAAAAGAAAAAAAAAGTGTTACATAAGGGGGGGGGAGAAGGTGTAGAGTTTTTGTGACAATTGTGTTACAAAGGGGGGAGGGGTGGTCTACGAGAGTCATTTTTTTGCGTTACTAAAAGTATAGCCCCATTATAGAGGCCGCACCACGCATCAGTCAAACAAAATGTCTTCTGTCTAATCAGTATATTTTAGTCACGAGCCTGTTTTTTCCCAATTTTTTAATCATCAACTGTTAAATTTTAACCAAATTTCAAAAGTGAGGTTTGCTCCTTTAGGGATTCGGGTGTTTATGTACAATGTGCATGCATGCATGGGCTGTTGCAAAGTCAAAAATAGCTCTACTTTATCTCAGTATAATTTCAGACGTTTCGGTAATTTTTTGGATTAGTATACATAATCTGATTTCTAGTCACTTTAGTTTTAAAGAAAATGTGTTCATACTCCATCTCCACATAATGCATTAACATTATCCAAATAAAAGTTCTACTTCCGCTTCAGAACGTTAATGGATGACATTGCAGGGGCTTTTTTTGGCTGATAAAGAAGTTATTAAAGTGTTTAATAACTTGATTATCTTTTTTTTAATTATGGAAGTTTTTCATCGAGGGAAATTAAAATCAATTTTATTAAAAATAGTTGTCACGCTCTTGCTTGCACTTCAATTCATTCTGGGTTTACTTTTCTTTCCGTGTTGATGATGATGATGATGATGATGAGTAAATACATTTTTCATTGCAATTTTTTTCTACCCCATGCAGGTAAGGCACATTGTTATCGCCATCTTTTAATTCTACATGCAGAGTTAAGTTGATTAATGTTTTCTTTAATTATCAACTGGTCTTAAGGGGCTCATGGATATATAATCGAGTCTTCTTTATAGATCGAAATTCAATGAACTAAAAAAAATTGCTTTTCATCTTAGTAAAAAAAATACAATCACGTACCAGACTTATGTAGATTATCTTAAATAACGAAGAAGTTCTAATAGAGTGAACATTATAATGAATGCTTGGATAATCTTGTAAACGAATTGAAAGAATCATGTTGGGGAACTTTACAGCAAACATGGTTTGAAAATCATGTTGAAAATCATTAGGCATATTTGAAACTGGGGGAAGGGTGGGGGGGGGAGGTGGAAGGTGGAATTTGATCAATCGAATTAAATCAATTATACATAATTGTGATTTAAATCAAAGAATTACAAATTATTTGTTGTACTGAGTTACTAATATTTTGGACGACAGCTAGGCCATGTCAAATGCTTGGAAAGTATACTTCGTCTATGCACGCTAAAAATGGACACCTAATAATTAGTATAATGTTTAAAACTTAAAGACCATACAGTGAGTCCAGTTGCCAAATGCAAAACAAGATTGCAAAAAATTAAAACATCTTCTGGAGTTACATTATCTGGGAAAGTTTTATTACACGCTTGATATTTGGCAGAGTGATTCCTGACAGTTTCTTCAGAAAAAAAAATTGTGGTGCCCAATCCCCAGCTAGAAACTTGTCACGAGATCAGTAGCATCATCATAGCACATTGTAAAATTAAAAATTTAAGTTTTTAAAAAATATTTTAATATTTTATGTATTTGCAATGCTGGAATAACTCCCTCTAGTGTAACAACCACATGTTGGTTCTTCTTTTAGCCACTATAGTTGACTTTGTTTTTCTAAAGTGGATCCTGCGTATCGTATATTAGCCATGTAATTTGTGTATCATGAGATTAGGGTTATTGCTTACCAAACGAAATTTACTTTAAATCAATAAAAAAGATTATTAGAAACTTTAGCTGTCCTGTTTAAGGGAAAGTCCTTTTAAATTATGTGTATATATATACACAAGTAGTGACACTCAAAAAATTGAATAGCGCCATCTTGGCGATAGGAGGGCGCCATTTTCAAGCAAGAAAGGAAGAAAACGATCATTTATTTGTCCATAGTCACGTGATCTGTATGTGACATGTCATACTTCCTGTTTGAAATTTTCTTGCTCGAAAATGGCGCTACACAGTGTCAGACTGTCAGTGAAATGGCGCCAATTTGGGCATTTTAGTTTCATACACCCTTACAGAAATGTGACACATTATTTACATGTATTTCAAATGTAATCATCACACTAGTTACATGTTGTTAAAATTAACACTGCCACCACTATGACAACATGGAAATGCTGTGTTTTTAACATGTTTTCTGATAACATGACAACTACAAGTTAGGCAATACATGTTCTAAACATATAATTTACATGTTAATTTGAACAAGACACCATTGCAATGTTTTCATTATGGCACTTACATGTCCCAATGCATTATTTTCATGTACAAAACATGTTCTTACCATGTTTGAAAACATGTAATAAACATGATATTTTCTGTAAGGGCAATTTCCACGTATTCAGGACACATTATAGCTATCCTGATTGGTATATAGACTCAAATCCAATTGGAATTTCCAGGTATATGTATCCTAATTTTTCATGAGCTCTTTTTCCTAAAATCAACTTGTTTCTAAGTGGGACTGTCCCTTTAAATATTCCTTAGTAAAGTTAATTGCATATAAACTTTTTTTTTAAAAATCAGATGTATATATATGTAATAAAGCAGTAAAAATTTTTTTAAAAAGAAATGATTTTTATAATTGCATATACTGTGCCATGATATAAGACATAATATTTGATGCGTCAGTATATATAGCCTATAAGTGTATATATTATAATAATAATATCATTTTGGTTATTTTACTGTTTTCCAAAGTTTGAGTGTGTTTTCCAGGATTCTCTGCACTTTCAATTTGTCCAGGTCCATTTTTATTTATGGCTTTTATATTTGTTTAAGCATTCTCGATTATTTATAAGGTTAATAAAGGATTTATGACATATATATATAAGCTTTCAAGTCTCTCTCCGGTCCCCATTTTCTCTGTCTTGTCTTTTATGCAACTCGCATTGAATAATATAACTCTGAAAATCTGTATTCCATTCATGTTAAAAATGAATGTAGAAAAAAAAAGAGTCCCCTTTTGCCCCTAAGCATTTTTGTCTTTGCTTTTTCAGCATTTGTTTGAATTGAGTTTAACTTAAGATATGAAATAGACTATATGCCTTATATATATATAATAACGCCAGAGTACCCTAAAGAGAGGACTCAATATCGTTTTACTTATCTCTCTCGAATTTTGTAATAAATGATACTGGCTTTATTGCCTTTAATAGTACATATAAATAGACTTTTAGGTTTATAAAACCTTTTGGATAGATTCCGAATTGATCCAGTGGAGGTATAGTTTATAAAATGGGACACTGATGTTTTCAGGGCATAAAATGTATGGCTTTCTTGAGGTATTATAGTATGGGTTATCAAATTAAAGCGTAAAACCCTCTCGGATTATCTTAGTATTTTCTTACCTTGTACGTGCCTAGATTGCTCACTACACACGCCAAAGCTGCTTCTCGACCGGCAACAACCGTAATATTAGGTATTGGCTCTGCAAAGTCAGGATCTTGACAGGAAACTAAAAAAGAAAAATGAAGAAAACAAATTCTCAGTTTAGTTTTTTTTGTTCTAATTTTTTAAGATTAAATTTGTCACTATTGCTTATATAGCGATTAAATAAGATTTCTTTAAAGATGTATGTTTTATATGCCGGCTCTTACATATACTTTAGCATGGATACAAGCACTTGATCTTGTAATTATAGAAAATAAGCTAGAAAAATCAACCATGTTGACATCTATGTTATTTTTATCATAACTGAAAAAACTATATACTGGAGCATGGTTAATAATTATAATTTAATCTATTAATAATAATTTTTCATCAATAGTAAAAAGCGTTAATTGTTAAGTGAAATTAATTATTAATTATAAAGCGCTAGGATCAAAGTAATTCCAAGCTGCAATGATATAACAAGTGCAATACATGATTTCAAAATATATTTTAAGGTACATGCAGGTGTACAAATATTTTAAACTCTTTTAAGTTATATTTTCAAGATATGTATATAAATTCAAGACATATTTTCAAGTATATATTCAAATATCTCCTTACTAAGCAAAAATAAATGCATTTAAGAATACAATAGTGAATATATTTTCAAGAATTCCTGCAGCGTTGGAATTGAGAGGATCGGTTGATGAGCTGCTGGTTTGAAGATTTTATTACTTAATGAAATATGAATGTATGAGAGTTTTACACTCCCATCTAGTCAAAAGACTTGTTTTGGAGATTAAATCCAGAATAAATTTATAAATATTATAATTAACAATGTTTGTAAGCCGGACTATCAGTACATGCAGTATAAAACTATGACTATTTAATTCTTTGATTTAAATAAATACATGTAGTGTAAAAATGTGATTTATATTGGTTGATTAAATTCAATATACACCTTGCACGTATAGAACTACAAGTTTTCAAGTATAAATCCGTTTAATGCATGTTTAAACTTATATACATTTTTATATCCCGTCCCTCCCAAAGGTTATTTATATATACTATTCTTTGTTGACATTTTATTAAATATATACTGTCCAATATGTTTCTGCTTGGTCTGCTTTCGACTCAATGATTAAATTTAAAATGTTTTTAGGTTCAAATTTAAGCCCGTGTTGCCATGCATGACCCATCTCACGGCTCATTTGGTTTTTCCATTTCCATTTAGAAAATACATATACATCGAGTGCATGCAATGGGACCATATTGAATTTTTCTATTCGTTCGATGGTGTTGAAAGAGGCTACATGAGGTGTTGTATGTATGTGTGTGTGTGTGTGTGTGTGTGTGTGTGTGTGTTGTGTCCATCACGTCAATGGATTCAATATAAGATGGATTTTTGGGTAGAGGCCATTTCGTTCCAAATCATCAAGCCAACTCCCTGATGGCTCAATTCCATCAGCACCACTCACTACAAAACACATCATGGACACAGGGCCTAATACATGTGCATTTCTTACTGTATACTAAATTGCTATACATGGAAAAAATATACAAAAGGTCTTTTTTTTTCTGGCCACCCCTATATATATTTATATTTCATCTCTCGCATTGCTGATGCGCCTGTAACAGGTTTAAGAAAAGTAATTGCCAATATGTTTGTGTATATATCAAGATTTCCAAGTGCCAAGTATATATATGCAGTACTCAAAATGTCTCCTGCATGTAAATTTTATGTACATTACATTCTCAAAAATCCCTGTTGGTTACATGCTTAATGCAGTTTTAATGTTGAACTCACGGTTACTTGCATATTAGTGTGGTATTTGTGAGTTCAGAGGTGGGGATCAGTGTGGCTTTACCAGGTATTGGGAGGAAAAAGTTTGTTACAAATCTTTTATATACACGTGGTATAGTTTCTAAGCCCCCCAAGGAGTTTTTTTAAGAGGAGGGGTGGTTTGCCACAAAGAGGTGTGTGGGAGGGGGAATAAAACCCCCAACCCCCCTGGCAAATACCACACTGCTTGCATTTATATATATACTTGCATAATATTTTTCTGTCATTTTCGATGATTCTCGTGTGACTAAGCCATGACCAAGATCAAAGCTCTAGAGCATTCCCCACATTTAAATGCCATGCATTTTTAATGTATATTTTAAGAATAGCTTACGAGATATACTTAATGTTTTTTTAAAAAAAATCTTAATACCGGTATATAAATATTATTAATTAAAATTTATTTTCAAAATATATTGCTTTAAGTATAAGGAAATGAAATTGGAATCCATGCAAGGTAACCCATAGAGCTGCTAGATTTGTTAATGATAGGACTGATAGTGTGGCTGAGATGCTATATACATTCTCTAAATTGGGATTCATTGCTATATATCGAAGGGAAGATTTGCGCATGGGTTTTTGTTGGAAAGATTTACTTTGCCATGTAATTTAAATTTAGTTTTAGATAGCGTTTAAGCCAAATACCAATGCTAAAGGAATAGACATTTTCTCTTCAATCCTCTGAAGGAAATTCGTGCTATAGAACGGATGCTTATTAATTACTGGGCTTTTTTCTTACGTTCTATAAGCCAATGGAATAATCTTCCTAAAAATAGTTCACATTTTTGTTATAAATTCAATTTGACAATGATGTTTTAATTCACAACTTTTTTACGTGGTATAGTATCCACCTGCATGATTGTGGGAAGTCCCCCCTTCCCCCCCCCCCCCCCCTATCAAATGGCATCATGATATGCTGGGCATCATGGGTTGAAGTTTTCATTGTAACATATGATCTTTTCCTCCCTGTATTTTAAAATTTATATGAGCATTATGAGTACTATTGCTCAGTATTGCTTGAGTATTATCATGAGCATTAAGATATATTTTATTAATTGTCATTTTTATTAGAATCTATCAAGCTTATATATAATGACTACACCATAAACAACACGAGTTTTAAAACTTAGCGCAAAGAATAAAAAAATATCCATGGATGAAAAACTTTGGATAACTTCGCATAAGAGCTATAAGCATTCAGATAGATTATGCTCAACTCTCTCTTTATATATAATGCTTTGTATTTCTGAAAATATGTTTAAAATTGATTGAATTGCTTACAGTGGAGATATCCAGTCAGGGTTCAAATTTAAACCTCGGGTTAAGTTGAGGGTTAGTGCAAAAACCTGTAGACTTGAGTTGAGGTTTAGCACTTAAACCAAGGGTTAACTTTTAACCCTGAATGGATCTCTCCACTGTTAAAGTGTTAAATAGGGGGGTTTTCCATTAGGGCTTTCAAATATACGAATTAGACAAAACAGAAAAACAAAGTGTCATCATGTACATTTTCTAATAAAGCTAGCTTGATGTAGGCTGTCTGCTATTACTGCATTTATTCCTTACACGAGTATACCGAAAGGCCATTAGCTCTATAGGTTGTAAGGTTATTATGAAATAGTGCCATTTATTCTGGCCAATAGATTGCTTGACATAATTTACTTATGTTGCCATGGTGACCATAGTGCACTTTAAATTGTAAAGGCTATACATTTGATGACCATATTTTGAAAAAAACCGCTGTTGTTGTATACATTGTGTTGTCTAATTGTTTTTCTTATACGAGCGTAAAAGTATATTTAATTAATTTATGAACTATTGGTCCAAAGGGTCATTTCTACCAACTGCACGTATTTGTTTGCAAACGTTTGCGATTGTTTGCAAAGTATAGATAGTTTTCTATGGAGACGTCAATAGCTATATAGCACAACAAATGCTTGCAAACTTTTGCCATTGTTCTGGTTGAAGTCGACAGATCAAAGGAATTCCTTCTGTGTTGCAAAAAGCTAGCCTACTGCTACAGGCGTTTGCGAATATTTGTTCAGTATTTCCATTGGATTTCCATCAAAAACGCATTTTCCCCACACTTTTGCAAGCACTTGCAACTATTTGCAAATCTACTTTCTGCATTATGGAAACTGGAAAAGTTCAAACTGCAGTTTTTCACTGTGTAAATGTCTTGCAGGAAATCCCTTACAGAAAATATCATGGTTATTACATGTTTTCAATCATGGTAAGAACATGTTTTCAATCATGGTAAGAACATGTTTTCTACATGAAAATAATGCATTGGGACATGTAAGTGCCATAGTGAAA
>JAQIXP010005784.1:0-10126 GCA_034700285.1 Proteroiulus fuscus
AAAATCATGGGCTTTTTCTGTTCTTGCAAACAGGAATTTTTCAGTGAAACATACCATAATATTAAATTAAGATATACAAAAATCTGTTTCCCCGGGCGAAGCCGGGTGGTGAACCTAGTATATATATAGTTTTTGTATACAGGGTTAATAAGGCATTTAGTTTAAGGGGATATAGTTAAAGATAAAGATGCATATATAGTGTTTATAAACAGTTTCGTATACACCCTTGTTTTAGACAAATTATATAAGCTGCAGCATAAATTGGTATTCGCATGATTGGTAATTTTATATCTAAAAGAAAAGTAAATATGATTAATTTAATCATTAATATTATTATGATGATTTGTCAGACTTGAATATATATGCAAGCAAATCATTATATAAGAATAAGATCTTCGTTCTAGCCAACCTTATACAACATCGATCTATTTGAAAAGAGGTATAGAATATAGGCCCCTACCTATATAGATGAAAACTTTGAACCATAATCTCATAGTCTATATACTATGTCAGATTTTAATTTAACAACAATATACATAAACAGCAAACTCGTATATAGGCCCTATACAAGAGTTATGAGTTGATTCAGGCTTACAACCTGCAGTGTGTTTTCACTAAAAATTTTGAAAATGGACGCTTGTTCACATCACTAAAACAAAAGTCGATTCTGCACCGTTATGTATTTCCCAAAATATCTGGCTATAAAATGGGAAATTATTGTATATATATATATTTATATAAACGGATTTGATGTCTTTCAATATAAATACTTTGTAGTATCAATCTATGGATTTTTGTAATAAAAAAATATATATAAAAAGGGTACATATTTGCAAGCTTCGTCAAGCAGGACCCGTGCCAAGTAATAACGGAATGCATGATGTACTTTTCCAGAAGCACATGTGCAGCATTTCACTTCAAAGAATAGTGAAATGCGCCTCTCGCCATCAAAATGTCAAGATAACGGAAAATCGTTTAGCTTGACCCATACTATTTTCTTTTGACGGCCTACTCATGTAACTTCAATCGAATTGTCACACGTTACATCATGCCCAAGTGAGGAATCAGTTGGAGTTTCGCCTCACTGCATTTTTCATCATCCCTATATCCTTTATCCCATTTCCACTGCAACTCCATCAAAATTGTTGCAAAACTGCGAAAATAGGCCTATTACATGAGGGGGGGATATCCAGTCAAAAGGCAGATAGGAAGAACTGAAAAAAGAGCAGTCTGAAAATTGCTCTTGGTGATGCAGCTGCATACCAATTTTCTTTGTTGTCAAATCATGTTTGCTTTGCTTGTTCCGATGTGCTTTGGCATTTGGCGAGAGATGGGCATGGAGAGAAATTAGTGCAAATTTGTATCGTTTGTGTTGCATTGCCAAAAGGAATGGAATATTTGGTTAGTACTATATAGATGGAGAATCTGGCAGATTATATATACCAAGGTTGCTAGATAAAACCGTTTCAGCTACATCCAACCATCACG
This sequence comes from Proteroiulus fuscus, assembly GCA_034700285.1. Lineage (NCBI taxonomy): Eukaryota > Metazoa > Arthropoda > Diplopoda > Julida > Blaniulidae > Proteroiulus > Proteroiulus fuscus. Next base: position 1,489 of record JAQIXP010005784.1, read on the forward strand.
TACTTGGTTTATATTGATTGTGCCATATCCTAAAATCAAGTCAATATGTGTATATACATAATGGATGGAGAGAGAGAAAGAAGGTTGATGGCCAGATAAGAAATTTTAGCCTTTGAAGCCATCATCCTTTTATTGAATTTCTCAACTAAATGTTTGCTCTTGTGACATTTGTGTTGAGGGCTTTTTATATACGCGACATCAATCAGTTAGATGCAATAATCAATATAGCCGAGCACCTATATATTTCAAATATCAGCGCTGATGTTGGCAATGTATTTCCAAAACTTTAGTCAGAACTCAGAATGTATAGACATAAAGTGTTATTTTTTTATAACATCTCAACAAATAATATGTTACGTGCCACAATGGTTTGTGAGAAAATGTGGACATTAAATGATTTCAACTTTCAAGTCGGCATATTATTTACTCGTCCTTTTGTTACCCAATGCATTTTGTCACAATTATATGTTAGAAATTTTATTATAAAACATGATATTAGAACTTGATGTGCACTCATGCACTCACTTTCAGCTTAATCCAAACGTGGCATATATTCTTTAACATGAACTTCTGTAATGCGTTAAGGGTTCCCTGAATCTTTTGAAAATAAAACTTCCTGGCTGTGCAGGTTTTTCTCAAAACCATTTTCCTTGATGAAAAATTCTTTGACTTTCCATTACCATTTTCAACATGATCCATTCAAATTCCCTGACAGTTTCCATGACACAACAGATTTTCAGACCCAAATGGGAACACTCATTTACATATATTATATATAGTGTTATTTAACATAAAACTGAGCTGTTAATATTGACGAATGTCTCAAAACTCAGATGCAGAATTGGAGAAATATTGGAAAAACCTGTCAATGTTTATGTTTATGCATGCTATTGATTTCCAAAACATTCTTGCATCTCAGTTTTAGTTCATTGTTTCAACTTAATTCCTACGATGTCATCTTATTGTTATTTATATATTAAAATATTTATAAGTAAAATTATTAAATTATATAAATACGCTCTTAGAACTAAAGATTTATATTTTTAGAACTAAAGATTTGGTCACTATATATATAGTAGGGCCTATAATATATTCCGCAAAACACTGCAGTTTTGCGGAATATACCATGACATACCATGGTATGTCACGTGATGTATAAACTTTCCATTTTTTTAAAAAAATCAAACTCAGAAAGTTTGGACAATAAGTTGGACGTGTGAGTCCCTGCATATGACATGTCCTTTTGATATATGGAAATTTGGTTTGCATTTTTATATCTGTAATGTGTATATATGGGCAAAATGTTTCTAGACATACTTGAGCCCTTAGGACGTTATTTGGCAAGAAAAGTTTCAATTTGTCACCATAAAGGCTTTAAGCGTAATATTTATGAATTTAAGATGTTGTTATGGCAACAATTTTACATTGCCTGCCCCTCTGGATATCCTCAAAACTTTCAAAATAACGTCAATCGACCCAAGCGCAATGTGCATGCCATGTATATATGTTTTTTCTTTTTCTAGTTTTTATTTTTTTGTTGCAAATTGCACCCAATCAGAAGTTAGCTTGCATGAGATGATATCATCTGATGTCATGCTCCATGTGATTGATGATGATCATATCAAGCCCAAACCAACCATTTAGCACAGTTTGAGAATTAACGCCAACTTTTATAACATTTTCAAATGGCAAAAGTAATGAAATGTTGTTGAACTATACCTATGTAAATTGAATGAAAATCATGATTTCAAAAAGTTGTTGCCAAATTCCAGGCTAAAAAGATAGAGAAGGATTAGCTCGCCAGATATATAAGCAAATGACATCATTACATGATCACTAACTTTAATAGGAACAAAATTAATGTTTTCATTTGTTAATAATTAGCTGCTGTAATCCATGATCACATAAGTACTTGCTATGAACGTCTGCCTACAAATACGATATATCCTTTTTGTATAATAAAATTAGATTTCAAGCAGATTTAATTTAATATTATATAAATATGGTTAAAACTAGTCAGACAATACACGTGAGGGAATATACTGCCATTAGCTATTCTGTCTAATCAAATTTTACTTAGGCTGTTGCTATTACCGACCCATTTCCTTAACATTAATTTGGTGTTTGTTAGAAAGTTAAGCATATTATTTATACTAATATGATGACACGTGTTCATCGGGAAAACTTAATTTCGGATAATCAGAATTGATTTTAAGCTAAATTTTATTCCAGGTGTTTATAATTTGCCTTTTAAATTTTTTAACTAAGTTTCGATATGTTTATAAGTTATATTCAATATAGCTCTAAAGGAAATTCGTGCCAGAACAGAATTTTATGTTTATTATTGATCCTTTTTCTTATACATTCTATAAGATGAAGGAATAATCTTTCTAAGAATAGATAAAAATTATCAGGAATTCAACTTATCAATGATGTTTAATTCTCTATACATGACGTGGCAGCCTCAAGTATACCCTTCTAAATAGCATCAGGATATGCTGAGTATGGGTATTGAGTTGAATAGAATTTATTTATAATAGTTATAAATTAGAACTATATAGTAAATAATGTTAACACTTTTCTAAAAACTTCAATCTACTATAAGGCATTTATTTTTTTTACTCAAAAAACACAGTCCCATTATGACTCCCAACAAATTTGAAAAATACTTCCTTGTGCATAATTTGGGTAGCCTAACTTAGTTATGTTCGAGTGCAATAGAGCTAGAGTTTGCTTGCATTTAGGCTTAATTTAAGCCCTGAATCAACGGTGGCAAATTTTCAGTTTTTTAATTAGGTTTTCCAGCTCGTGGGACGTAATAAAAAGCGCAGCTTTCAGCAATATTAATAATATTAAATTTTCCTATATGCAATATTTGAAAAATAAATGGATGAACGAGCATGCATAATAAATTCCCTTTTTTATTTCTCTCATATTTTGCCATTGGAACAGAAAAAAATCTAGATAATCTACTAATTAGATGATGCTATTAAATGCATGAACTCCTTTAATCTTAAGATGCGCCTTTGTCTATTTTTAAATGACGATGTTCAAGACATTTTATTTTCTAACTCATAAGAAGCCACACGCAAATCGCTCGAAGTTATGAGAGGAAAACCAGAAAAAAGTGCATAATCTGTGACAGCATCATGTGTATTTTTGAAAAGTCAAACTCTGCTAATTGCAATTAATTGGCAAAAACCTCTTGAGTTATGTCTATCTATAATAACTTGTTTGATCTTCCGCATTTCATAATTAGCTTCATGTTGTAGGCTATATGCATTTCATTTAGTTGCCATTAATGTAAGGGTAAATCATAAGATTTGGAAATTGATACAAACTTTACCATACACATGCAATCGATCTATGTCTATATAATTCATTCATTTATTGCAGGGTTTTCCCAAAATATTAGTGGTAAATGTACTTTATGCACATGGGATAAGGGATCAATTTCAGGAGACTTCTAAAAAAAAGTATTTTTTAAAATATATATTTCCTTGTATTTTGAATACAAAGAGCATGCATGAATGCAGCAGGATATAAGTTATTTCTCAGGATTTGTCATATAGCCCAAAGCACCTGATTTAAATTCACATTTTATAACATTCTCATCATGCATTATTCAATAAATATATATATGAAATGGCCGAAGCTGCAGCTTAAAATACTCTGTACTACTGAATACATTATATACATATATATATATATATATGTATATATATAGACTGTTTCACCTTATCTTGACCAGAACTGCTTTACTTAAATCTAAATAAGCCCATTTAAAAAACTTCAAGAAAATGGATAGTGCAGGGTTCGGAGTGTCTACTAACCTCAAAAAAGTTGAAAAGTGACCTAAAAGTAATAAAAAAGTGACCAAATAGGGCTTAGTGATCAAAACATAAATAAATAAGTGATCAAATAGTGACAAATTTGAACGAAATTTAACGAATTACACATAAAACAGAACAAAATCCACATTAACATATTGAAATATATCTCCATACAAGTGGTGTAGGATTATTAATATACCATAATTTTTTGATTAAACGGATTTTGCTAAAAATGTTTACCATAAGCATTCCTATACAAAAATACACCAGTGCACCAAAAGTAGTATTCCAAATTAAAGCATTTAGTCACAGCATCATAGAGGTACTGCAGGTATACTGCAAACAAAAGTGCTTCAACTTATACCCGAAAATCGCATATCCAGTCCGATTTTATTGTATCGGTTCATGCAGTGAGCACATCACATAATATATCCAGTAATTACAGTATATTGCAGTATCACATTGAGTTTAAATTGTCAGTTGCATGGGTTGTGGAGTGTGTACATTTTTGAACTGTTAATTTGTGATGTTTGCAAAAAACTAACATGCATACAGTATATAAGTTTATTCTTAGAAAAAAAAATTTAAAATCGCCTCGCCTATAAAAAGTGACCAACTCTGAGCCCTGATAGTGCATAAGGGCCTACTCTTGATGAACAAATACAAATACGTACTCCTATATATATATATTTACAGCCACTCAAGCGGATACAATAAGTTTACATGTTTTTTTCCTCAACCAATGCAGAAAGTATATAGGCCTACTGACAGTCTGTCTGGCTTCCCTTATTTCTTGAACAAATATTCCAATTTTTTAAGGTAAATTCAATCAAGTTGAAGGCTTTTAAATAAAAGAAAAAAACAATCCACTTTCCGCTTGCAGAAACAAAAAAAAAACTCAAATTGTATATTATCATAAATTATCATGACAAAATAAGCAGAGCAGCACATTGCAACTTGGAAAGTCTGTCTCACTGCTTGAATATTATTAATTTAAGACTAAATTTTTCACTGTATCCAAATTGATTTAGTGATGGTATTCCATAAATGTTAAAAAAGAGTGGCGAATTTGTTTGCTTGCATGCATGGAAATTTCCTAACATTTTATTAATTCAGGCCTTCAGCAATTGAACTATATCGTTTTGTGCATTTGAATATGCAATTGCAGTAGAAATATATATATATTTTACCTACATTTATTTATAATGTCGGATCGATATTAGCTAAAGTCTGCCACGATAAGCTAGATTACAAATAGAAAAGACAAATTAATGAAATCTATGACATGAATCGGTAAGCAAAATCACAATTACGATAAAAAATCAGGAATCTGGGCAATTTACAATATCTCTAAATAATATTTTGGATCTGAATTCCTGAGAATATAGCAACTTGAAATATACATATTTTTATAGATTTCAAGCCTCATAGGAAATAAAGGAATTTTTTTCATGAATTTTAGGAATATTTAAAGATATTATGAGGATTTTTTTCTTCAAAAAGCCTTTAAAAACCTTTATTTTCCAATGATATAATTTTAATAGAATTGTCTTATGAGAATTTAATAATTTCTTGCATTTAATGATAACTGATTTAAAATATATAGGTTAATTATCAAACTTATCTATTATAATGACATATAAAACTATCTTTGCCTTTTCTGATTAGGCACTTATCTCATACTTAGGGTGAGCTCAACTTTCAAAAAAGATGAAATTGACCCTATGGAAAATTTTAATGAAAATAAACCAAAAAATGAATGCCTAAGGCCTGATGTAGGCCTAATGCAGGTATAGGTGCATGCAAAATATAGGAAATAAACGAGAATTTTCCAAAATCATGACAAATATTATGAAGTTAAAATGTTCATGATGGAAAACTGTGACCCAAAGACCAATCAATTTCTTTTAACGTGAAATTATAGCAGTAAATTATTTGCCTCAGTTGTAATGTCTAAACCACGTAGGTGAGGGAACTGTCGTCTATACTATACGTCTATGGTTTTCTACTAGTCGGTAACCTCAATGGACCTTCGTTCCATATGTTGACCACTAGATGGCTATAGTAGTAAAGGAATAAAATGGTCTGGGAGTGATCCCTCTCAACCAATCAGAGGCACGCATTTCCAAAGAACGTTAACTTTTGAAAACTGGCGTTCCAGTAAAAGATGAAATGAATAGATGAGAAGTAACGTTGGAGGCAAAAGACATTTTCTTCTAATGACACTGGCGCCCTCTTACAGAATATGAAGGAACAATACATCATTAAGGTTGCTTAAGAAAGTGGCAGTTAATTCGGTCACCTATCTCTTTTACACCGCGCGTGGTAAAAAACATAGTATAAATAGATAAACAACAAGATAAGTTGTGCTTGTGTTCTAGTGTATTTAATTCTATAGAGTCTCCTGACTCCTGTATATATACACACACACACACATGCAAGGTTAGAAGAATTGATAATGTAGTCTGTCGAACCTCATCTTCCACGACGTGGGATTTGGTGCTAGAAGCAACCAAAATTGGCTCATAAATAGTGCAAGAGCAAAGAGTGAAGCCGCGAAAGATGCATCATTGTTCAAAGTTAAAATCTAGCATATTCAGCTATATATGATGAGGTCTATGGCATAATAATATAATATGCCATTTGCTGATAAAACGCTTTTCATCTCATTATTGCCAACTTTCGTTTAAGCAATATTTTAAAACTAAACAAGCATCGAAATGCAAATTTGAATTCCCCTGGTGTCATCATTTTATCGAAAACTTTATTTAACCAAGCCCAAAATATATGTTGGCGAAGCTCATGCATTGGCAATGTAATGCAATTTGTATATGTACGTGTGTTTTTGCTATAGTATTTTAAATGGCAATTCCGATGGATTGTATATTGTTATTGAAGTAGAAGTAGTAGACCGTGACTAAGTTTGTCAATCTTTAGTTGGTGGTTGATTGATTCGTTAAATTCCATGACTAGACCAAAATGTGTGCTTGTATAAGAAGGCTTAACTGATCAACATTGGTGTACTGAAAACTATATAGTAGGCCTACAAGGAGTGCAGCATCAAATAAACCAAAATCAAAGTGAAAGGATTAAATTAAAGAAATGCCCAAGTTTAGGTTTAATTCAAAACAGTCTACCCGATGAACAACTTTTTTGCCCCAACATTTTCAATTATTTTATAAGCATTTTTGTTCAATCAAAGAAAAAAACAGAGGCATCTTGGGAATACGTTTTCATAACATGTATTGCCAGTCAAAGAACTTTTTATCGTAAAATCAAGACATTTCCAAACTTGTGTAACTATAAACGTCTATAGATTTCTTGAATACAAGACTATCTTATATTTTTCATATGTGACATTGACAACAACAAATTCGATAAAAAAATCTAAGCTTAATTCAATCTTGCATGTGGGAGGCAGAGGAGGGAACTGCATATAAAAGCAATCAAAAAGGTATAGCTTGGTGAAAGCAAAATTCCAATTTAAGATTGAGAAGGTTTATTATTAGAAATTTTTTCCCTACATTTTTCAATTCAAAATCTGCTGTCACTTGTCAAAGAAAAAATAGCTCAAAAGATGGGAAATTTGGCTTCACAATGTCAGTTATATATAAGTAAGTCGGACCAAAATCTGTGATGAAAAATGGGAACAAAAAAGACTGATGTAATAAATATAAGGAACATTCCATAGTATTATAACTAAAATAAATTAAAGGTGCACTCTTGACTGTCATTAAAGGATATGTATATAATGCGCTGTAGGGGCCTACTAATAATACATTTTTGCACTGCATAATATTTAATAAAGATGAATCCATACATAAAATTGAAAATTAATTTAAAATAAAGGTATATTTCTTTTATTTTTCAGTTATGATAGAGGACAGCCATTCGTTTTTCAGCTTGGAAAAAAGCAAGTTATCCCTGGATGGGAAAAGGGGACTTTAGACATGTGTGTGGGTGAGAAAAGACGTCTAAATATACCAGCAGATTTAGCCTATGGAGATATGGGAGCCGGTAAGTCATTTTCTTCCAACTTTAAAATGAAATATAATTACTGGAGAAAATGAAGCCTTTGTGATGTGCGGCGTGCTCTGGTTTCTTAATGCATAGATACTGCTTTAAATTTGAAATTAAATTATCATAACGAATCATCAGATGTTTAATGAAAGACTCGAGAGAATACTAAATGAAAACTTCTTGTTAGAAAACTTTGAAATAAAAGGTAGAAAAGTCAACCTGCTATTAGATAAGTCGCTATACAATTTGAATAAAATGAAACCTAATTAGAATCTTCATGTAAGGAGACTCTTATAAGTAGTAGTATAGGCATAATGACATGACCGATTTGCTTATCATTCACGATTATGCTAAGCCACCAAATATTTAAAATTCATTGAACATTTTAATTAAATTAAAGGCCGCTTATGGCATCTTAGTATGAATTTTGCAATTCATTTTAGCTTAACATGCATTAAAAGCAATCAGTTTTGAGCTATTCATGCAGGCAGATCGATGGAATTGCAGAAAATGCATTTCAGAATTAAGTAATGCACTTTAACAGAAATAACTCGTATATAGTTATCATGTTATATGCAGCAAATGTAAGTTTCTTAAAAGTTTGTTAAAAGCACGATTTGATAAGTACTACTGAAATTGTGATACAATTCGTTTTTTGTATAACCTGAATTCTTAAAAAATATTCTGTCGAAACTAAATTTCATGTGGCTATAGTCGGTTCCAATAACTTTGGGCCCTGGGCCTGCCACCTAGCGTTGGTGAAATGTTTATCGTTTGCAGTTGGC
>JAQIXP010005785.1:0-10126 GCA_034700285.1 Proteroiulus fuscus
TGCAGAATTTGCAATTTGCAAATTTGCAGAATGATGTCCACAAATATTTTAGCATTTTTTTTGGTCAGGACCGCTACGTTCGCCTCCTCCCCCGTCCCCCCCCTCCCCCCCCCAATGGATTTCTGGGTTCAGCACTTAGCCCTGCTTCCCTCCAAAATGACGGGCTTTATTGTTATTCTGTTTTATTTTTTATACCCCCTTTTCCCCCTCTCATATATACATACTTTACTCCCATATATGTCCAGGGACGTATTTAGGTTTTTGCCGCCCCTAGGCCCGATTAGAATTGCCGCCCCCCCCCACACACACACAGAAATCCATATTGGGGGGGGGGGGATCTCGACCAAAAAAATGTTCCAACATTTTTGGCCAAATTAAAAATTAGAAGGTTTTTGTATATTATTGTCAAAATTAACTGAAAATGGCGCCGCAGGCGATTTTTTTTTTGCTCAAAAATACTTAAAAAATGAATTAAAAATCACACAAAGTGCCTATTTTTATAATGGGCCCTGCAACCCTCCTCCCTTCAAGGGCACTGGTCAGTATTGTGTTAACTTACAGAAAACTTCTGACGTTTTGTAAACTGCATCTTTTGCACATCAGGTTTCCTGCAATTGTACTTCTTGTATTATCAGTTTCTATTTTATCTTTCAATGAAGTTATTTTGGGACTTTTGTCAGAAAAACTTGTTATTATGCAGTTATGGTGAAATTGTGACGTTACAGATTGGGTAAGGAGTGTGGAAATGTCAGTGGCGTAGCGAGGGGGGGGAGCGGGCCGCCCCGGACCCCCACTTTGAGGCCCAAATTTTGATGCCCACCTCCCTAATAAATAGCACTTAAGGTAATTTTTAGCTCATTTTTGAGTGTTTTTGGGCAAAAAAGTCGCCTGCGGTGCCTTTTTTTAACTTTTTAAATGAGTACAATAATTTACAAGAATTTTAGGGGCCTCTGCTTGGGTACCCGCTCCGGGCCCCTTATAGAGAGTAACCCTTCGCTATGGGGAAGCACTTTAGCAAGTTAATTTCACTTTTGTATTGTGAATTTCTTCTGGAAGGTGGCGCGGTTTCAATTAAAAAAGCATAATTTGGCATTTCATAATGATGAAACTATTTATGTTAATGAGATGCAAATTCCAAATAATGAAAATTTCCTTTGAAAGCAGCTCACCAAGGAGCAAAAATGGGCAAATAAAATGTGGCAAATTCCACCACCATGCACCGCCTCTTGCCATGATCTCGGTCTTTATACCCTTGCTACACCGCTGGGAAATGTTAATTTTTCAAGTCCATTCAAATATTTATATGTGTGTGTACGACAGTACACCCAGAAAATTTGCCGCCCCTTCAAAATTTGCCGCTCTAGGCCCGGGCTTTGCGGGCCTATTGGGAAAAACAACGCTGCATATGTCCCGTATCGTTACTTAGCAATTATGGCAACCCTACATATCAACAATCAGATCAGGTAAAAATCTATGTAATTCCATATTGATTTGCATGTTTTTATGATCTGACAAAATTCATATTCAGGATCTGATTATACCCTGTTTAACAAAACAGTGGTCTGTATTGTTACCAATGAAAGTTTATTAATTTAAATTATTAATCGATTAATTATGTAATAATTTTGCATAATAATTGTTTTATTTTATTGTAATATAGTTCTTATGTCTGATTGATCCGTTTAACATTACATAGTTCATTCTCTTGTTGAATAGGGTAACGTTAATGCTTACACGTCATTAGAAACAAGCTAAATGTTTGACTGGAATGATGGTTAAAACATGTGCAATTGTGATATTGTATCTAAAGTAGGCCTGATAACTTCTACTTAAAAGAAGGCAATATTCTTATTGATTAATCAACTTTTCTGTGGGAATTTCTAACCTCTTTTAAGTGAGCTTAGTTACACTTTGTAGCACTTTAGCTCCTAGAATTTGTAGTCCCTGGGGAATCAGTATAGAACTTGGGACTTTCTAATTGTACCAGGTAACTTTAGGAACTTTTAAGGGGGCTGTCCACATTTGTAACAGCATGGGCCTATGGGGATTTCCATGTTAAATTCGTTTTCTTCAAACTGTTCTAACTCAAGAACGGGTAAAAGTTGAACAATGGGGTTTCATTTTTATTAATTATTATTAATTTTACTAAAAGTTGTTGGATGATTATGACGTCACGTGCATTCTGAATGTAGTTATCGATTTTAAAAGTTGACTGTTCCGTTTTCCCATGCTATGTTACATAGACGTGAAATTTTTCCCAGAATTTAACAGATCTCAATATTGGCTGAGCGGATAACGATAGGGTTTGATTTTTTGGAAAGCTTATTTAATTTACCACAACATATATAAGTTCGATTTTGTTATTATGTGCATTCTATATTTATTTATCGAATTTCAAAGTTTACCGTCGAGTTTTTCGTCACATTTTGCCCGATTGTACAGCTCACAGGGCAGATAAACAAAAAAATCATGCATCACGTTTTAGTAAAATTTAATTGTCCTTCATAAAAATCAAACCCCGTCAATTTATGTTTAGCCATTATTGAGAAATTTGTACTTTTATTTAACATGGAGATTCCCATAGGAGCATGCATGCTCTTAAAAGTGTGGAGCTTTTAAGAAAAATTTAAAGTAGTTAACCCATATACATTGAGAATTATACCCAATGTTAGCACTTTGGTTTGTTTGCGTTTGCTCGAGTTCTAGAATCTTACATAATTTATGGTTATACCCTATATAATTTATAAATTTAATTTCTTTTCATTTAAAATGAAATCGATTTATCTGTTTCCTGCACCTCATATCACGGTCAATAGTCTTTTGTCTCCTTTTTATTTGCTGCTGTTTGTATACGCTTATACTAAATGCCTGCATTTACGACTGGAAACTAAAAGGACAGTAACCCTAACACAGTTAAATAAATATAACAAGTCCTTTTCTTCCACATTTAACCTCCGAAAACCTTTAGCGGAATCCGCGGATATTGGCTATGCTCTGCTGCTTCCCATATTCGCACTTGACTTTTTTGAGTTGAATTTTTGGCTGTTGTTGTTGTGTTAGTTTTAGGACTGCTTTTAAATGCACTGGAAAATTGGATTCATTTGAGTTGATAGCGGTTTCTCATCCTTGGCTATAGGCAATCTATACTAGCTTTCGGGCCATCAGGGTTTGCCTGATTTCGTTTTGTACTCGAGTCTAGAGGCTACATTTCTCAGTTGTTACTGTTTTTGCGCAGTTGTCAAATATTTCTCATTCGACCTATATATTATATAGATATTTGATATTCCTATATCTGTTTTAAAGTTTGGCAAATTTTCCTATATTTACTGTATTTTTTAAAAAAAATTGCAATATTTGATAAATTTTTCTGTATTTTCCTATATTTTGGCAAATTTTGCTATACTTTCCATTATACGGCTCGTATTTTGACAAGTTTTCCTGTATTTCCTAGAGTTTTATATTGTTCCTACATTTGGGGAATATTAATTATTGTAATATTTTGACAAAATTTAGATTATTTCCTATATTTGACATATTCCTTATATTTTCTATAGTTTGGCGAATTTTCGTATAATAACTATATTTTGATAAATTTTCCTATCTTGCCAAAATATAGTTGGCAAATTTTCTTATAATAACTTTATTTGACACATTTCGGAAAATAATATTATAATTACTATATTTTAGCAAATTGTGCCTATATATTTCATAGATTCTTATATTTGCCCTTAATTTTGGCAAAATTTCTTATGTTTGCTGCACTTTAGCAAAGTTTCTAATAATTTTACAAATTTTAGATACCACCTATATTTCCCATAGTTCCTGTGTACTGTTTAGATTATCCTATGTTTATCCAATATTTTGGCAAATTTTCTTATTTAATATTTTGGCAAATTTTCTTATTTAATATTTTGGCAAATCTTCAAGTGTTTGTTATATTTTGCCAAGTGTCAATAAAATTTCACTAATTTTAGTTTTCAATGTTATTATCCATTTGTTTCCTAAATTTTCTAAATTTTGATTGGACTATATCATTCAGAACATTCATTTTTTTGCAAAATTTATCTTGAATATGTAAAAGCAACATTAATCAAAATTCCTTTTTATTTTAATTCATGATAAAATTAAATTCTTGTTAAATTGTTGCAAATTTAGATAAATGAAATTCCTGCTATTTTATTATAATACTGCTCTATAGTGCGTATAAGTCTATGGATTTTTCTCATTTCCTGCCATTTGCATATGAATTTGTGATGCATTTTGGGAATTTGAAAGCCTGGTTCTCTATGACGTCAATGGGCCTATTATAAGGCTCTTTAATCTCCTAATCTAATTATTTCCATTTTAACTTAAAATCTAGTTTTGGGGTCAGTCGTAAATATATTTATTAAAAACAGAGCAAAGACTGTACTATGTATCTGAAGGCATTTGCATAACATAATTTCGCTTTGTTTGCGCTCTCAATATTTTTGATGCAAATCTTGGATAATTTCCTTTGGGAAACATTGTTGCTTTTTTTTCTAAAAGGAAGCATTTTAGCTGGCCCATTAAATTTTTTTTCTGGGGCCTTTTTTGTTGATTAAATCTTGAAGTAAGCCTTTCCAAAATTGGGTGAAGTCTTATAGACTGTATTACTGTTTATTTGCATTTCCATTGCAAAGGCTTAGATTCGTTTAGGACTAAATTAAATATTTTACATGTAGTGATAATCGAGAATTTGCTGCCAAATGAGCTGTTTACTCAGTTAATAGTAGAGTTTTTTGGACAACATTTAAATGAATTCTTGAAACCAAGAGAGAATTTCGGATAGTTTCTAAAAAGGTTTCAATTATAGCTAAACTGCGTGTACTTGTGATTAAAGTTGATTGGAATTGAACTTATGAAAGTCAGTAATCATCAATTTTCTGGCATTTACGAGATCCCTAAGATGGCGGACTAAAATGATAGTAATTATTAACATTACCACTAGATGGCACTGTTGGCAAAAATATGGGATGCTCTCATGGAAAAGGTTTTTCCACCAATACAGGCACTTTTAACAAGTAATATTTTCTTAATGACAAGTCTGATTCAAATGAGAATGTATATTTTTATATTAATTTTTTCTTTCCTTGTATTTTTAAAAACATTTTACCACGAAATGGGACCTTCCCTTTGTACCAGGTATGCAGAATGCAAGTAGAAAAGAATTTTTAATTCCTTTCAAAAATACACTTTTTAACTAAGCTTAACATTTAAAATGCAAAATTAAATATATTTAATACAGACAGTTTTGTGTATTAAAAATAATAAATAATGCAGTTGTAAAATTTTAAAAGGGAAAGTCCCACTTTGAAAGAAGTAGGTTGCAAAAGGAAGAGCATAAAATTAAAAAAAGGCATGAAAATTGCCATTTAATTTGAGCCCACCAATCATTAAATAAAATGTCTATAATACATGAATTTGGTTCCAAATATAAAACCCAAATAGGCACCATTATACAAAAAGTATGTGCGCCCTCTACTGGATAGATAGGCATCCGCTCTCATGAAACACGTAGACATGTATGTCCTAGAGGGCGCCACCAACTTTAAGTGTCTGCTAAAATCTATGGTAAAATGGCGCCTAACATGTATTTGGCAAACTTTATAATTTCTTTAATATGGAAACTCTGCTGCACTTATTATTGTCACAGCCATTCATATCTAGTATGTACAACCTAAACATTACTTGTTACAAGTTGGCCGGGACATTCCCTTTAACTAACAATCCACTGAGCAGAGTGTAATTAAAATGTCTGTTTTAAATGTACATGATACAGCATTTAAATAAATGTTAAAATGTGCTATTAAGTCCATAGAAAAAACATGTGACAAAGTCACAAAAATTATTCCATTTCACTTTATTATCATATAGGAAGTAGTAGGCCTATATAGTATTTCCTGAATGTTATTCAGTGTTTTCAGTGCATTTTGGCATCTTGTAATTATTTAGCAGAAGTATCACCCTGTATATTATATTCCATCTGACTGCTGTATGACGTCTCTCCTCGAATTTGCATATGGCTTTATCTAAATGCAGATTGGCTCTATTAAACTGCGAGATAGACAAGAACAATGGCAGACTCATTAGTATGCGCTTTTCAATTCGGCACCACACCATGAATTATTTAAATGTATGAAAGTTCCCTACGATGTCTCCAAAGTCATCACCATGCATGTGGAATAGGTGGAATACATGCATGGAAAAAGAGAAAAGGTTTCAAGGTGTGGCATACAGGTTATCTCTTGATAAGATTTGGCAGAAAAATCAATGCTTGTAGTCGTCTATGGTGTCTTTTGTTGCTTTTAGTTTAGTCTTATTTTGCACTGCTCAATGCTCCCAGGAGACGTGTACGCTTTAAAGTTCCTTGCGATATATCCTTTCCAACTGATGGTCAAGCACCGGTTGAAATTGTCCACTAGTTGATTACGTTTCCTTTACTTAAGCGTGTCAGTTTTCTGATAAGAACATAAATGGGATTCTGGTGTATTTATTTATTTCCACTTCTGAAGGGTTTTTTTCTATGCTTGCTACAAAAGTAGGGTTTTTATCGTAATTTTTGGACCTGGGCCCACCACCTAGCGCCATTTTTATTTTAGATCATTTGCACTTTGTCTTAATTCCTTTGGGGGCTTCCATTGGCTCTTTATGGCATGGTAAACTGTTGGTTAGGATTAGTTAGCTACTGAGATAAGTTACCTGTAGGTTTAGGTTTTGGTAGCAGACGAATCCTAACTTAGGCTACAGTTTGTCATGCCACATAGAGCCAATTGATTGTGGCAGCCACCATGTAAGGTAACTGCAAATGAGCAAAATAAAACTGCCACTAGGTGTCAGGCTTAGGTCTAAAAGTACTGAGATCAGTGATTAAAAACAATTTACAGCAGTATTCAGGCTGCAAGATAACAAAAACAAACCCATGGGCCAAATGCCTACAGCTCCTATTGAATTTTGATTTTATGGTTTTTTTTCTAGTGGCTTTGCATTTTATACCATTTTCTTACATGTACTTTGTTTATCTTTCATAGAAAACGACTTCCAACGAGTTATAATCAGGATTAAAGATGTGAACGACGAATCGCCGTATTTCATCAACAGGCCTCTTCCCATGCGAGCCGTGGTCAAGCTGAATGCCCCTTTGGGAACTCCAGTGTACAAACTACAAGCCAGGGATCCGGACACCGATGCAAATATTCATTACTTCCTAGTTCGAGATTTCAGTACGTATACCATCACGTGGGAAAGAACGTTTTGCCTTTATTAATGCATTGTTATTGATTTCGAATAGAAACTGCATATCCGGCTTATGCAAATGCCTGCGTATTAAATTAGCATGCCATTAAGGGCACATGCTAGTCCTTTTTAAAAAAAGTGAATAGAAAAAGCTCATTTACTTAAACACCTTTTCTAAACTAATTCCTTAAATGTAATTTCAGACTTTCATATTTATTAGATTTGCCATAAAAAAATTGTCTTTGTAATGCTGTTAAAAATGATTCCCGCAAAGGGAATAAGTTATACCAAAGCTCAGTACCACCTTTAATATAAAAAAGACCTGACGGCAGTATAACCTTGCTATCATCCACATTTCTATAGTCGGTTCCAATAATAATTGTTGGTCCAAGGAACCGCCACCTAGCGTCAGTTCTATTTTCAGCAGTTGCAGTTGCCATTCATGGGTGCTTTTATTGGCAATTGGGAGCATAAGGAAAACTGTTGGTTAGGATTTCTCTACGTCTAAAACCCAAACTTTAATAAATATATTTTGTGATGTGGCACCTATTTACTTGAAATTATTCTCTGTGATAAAAATATAAAAAATGTTTTTTAAATAGTTACATACTGGGATTTGCTAAAATTTCCTCGGTGGGTAATTTTCAAAGAATTTACGAACGTACGGTAATACAAGCATGCATTATTCATTTCAAATTGTAGCATAAAGATGCAAATGTTATTAGCCGAGCTTTTTTTCGGCACAAATGTCATTTGTCGCATTAAGAGCGCAAACTTTGCATCGTCGTAGCTCTCAAATTGGCTTATCACTAGATTTTCAAAAGCTCAAATATTTAAATAATGCGGTCATAAAAGAAAATTTGCTTTTTCTCTCTTGCATAATATATTCGAGTTACCGAGGATGGCAGTTGTTGTTACATGACTAAATCCAATTGTGTTTGTCTTACGTAGCCGGTGGCCGCTTCGAAGTCGACGAGAGGTCGGGGGAAGTGCGTACCAGAACCACGGAACCCTTTGAACTCGATAGAGAATACATCCTGTACGTCAAAGCCGAAGATCAGAATGGCAGGGTATCGGAACGTGAATTCCAGTCCACCAAAGAGGAACGGCTGTCCATCGTTGGTGGACAACGGCCGCCCCAGTTTTACATGCAGTCGTACGAGGCTACCATTCCGGAAAATAAGAAAAAGGATTCCGAGTAAGTTGGACGAGAGTTGGGGCCTTCCTTAAGAATGTAAGAGGTCGAGGATGGAAAATAGAGCTTGTTAGGCCATATTGCATTAAATTTTGTGAGGTATAATGCATCACAAATTAATATTGTGGTGAATTGCACCTCTGTCAAAAGTTCAACTCACCCTATTTGATATCTATGCCTAACCAATAAAGGTTACTTTAAACGGGTAGTTTTCTGTGATATTATAATCCATCAATTCAATAATTTTATAGAATTTTTGAATGGGTCATCATTAATTATAATATGGTTTATAATCTCAAAGAAGAAATTATTATAATTATAAAGAAATTCTTTTACTACTGCAAAATTTCTCCTTCTTCCTATATTTTTGGAAAAATTCAATATCTTGGAATAAAAGTCCCATAATTTTAATATATTTAGGGAAAAATTCTTATATTTCGAGGAAAATATTTATGGTATCAATATATTTTGGGAATAAATTCCTACAGTATGCCTATATTTTTGGAAAAAAATTCCTACAGTATGCCTATATTTTTGGAAAAAAATTCCTATAATATTGCAGTAGTTTTTGGAAAAAGTAATTTTGTATTTTGGGAGAAAAATTCCCTGTAATATCCCAATTTTTTATGTAAAATTTTGTTTATTTCTGTATCTTTAAGAAAAGTCCTATAGTATTCCTAAAGTTGGGAAAGATTTATATAATAATTCTCTATTTTTAAGGAAAAAATTTCTACATTACTGCTATAATATAATGTAATATTATTATTAAAATATTTATATTCTGTAGGAACAAACATCTATATAAAAGTTCTCTATTTATAATATTTTCTGTATTTTTCGAATAAATTTTATAAAAGTCCTATATTTGGGGAAATTTAGTACCCTAAATTTGCTAATTTAGACAGTAAATATGAATCATTTGATTATCATGCATGAGATGTGTTTTCAAATGCAAAAATGTGATGGTATCTTTTTCTGATTTAAGCATCCTTGCCGTGAAAGCCAAATCTTTTGCCCAGCGTGAAATCCGGTACACGTTGAAAGCCCAAGGGATGGGTGCCGGGACCTTCAACATTGGACCCACCAACGGAATCGTGAAACTAGCCAAAGAACTGGATTACGAGGATCCCAGACAACCTCACACTTACTCGCTACTAGTCACTGCCACAGAAGACTCAGGAGGATTTTCCACATCGGTTGAGGTATCCTCATGAAATTCCAGGGTTTTCCCAATTGATTCTCGCTACTTTTCGAATGGCCTGAACAACTTATTGTTGATTTTTCGGTATCGTTAGTTAACTATTCACGTCACTGACGTTAATGACAACCCGCCAAAATTCGAGCTGCCCGATTACCAAGCCCATAACATTAACGAAGATGCCATCAGAGGGACATCCATATTGAAAGGTATGTTGGGATTTCTGGGAATTGCTCCTGCGCTCGAGTATCCTGGAAACATTTCTGTTGCTCACAACTTTGTACTGTGTTTGCATTTTTTCTAAGAAAGGTCATATTTCTAAAAAAAAAATTATATTGGTTTCTTTTTTCATAAACCATCAGAAAGTTTGATTTATAGTTTTTCTGCAGTTTAAAACTGCACATTAAGGGGGCTGTCCACACTTTTTAGAGCATGCGTGCTCCTATGGGAATCTCCATGTTAAATAAAAGTACAAATTA